>JARQWZ010001770.1:0-85000 GCA_033150135.1 Gobio occitaniae
GTTTTGTTTAATATTTTTAATTTTAAATGTTCCAGTTTTCATTTTAATTTCAGTGAAATCTTTAGTAATTTTGTCATTTTTATTAGTTTTAGGTCTTTTTTCATTTTTTATAAATGTTTATTTATATCTTTGTATGATACTTTATAGATTTTGTTAATATTTTAGTTATATTTTTATTATTTTTAGTTTATATCTATATATAGCTGTAGTTTATATCTTCATATGATAATATTTTACATTTGATTAGATTTTTTCAATTTCTGTTTTCATCTTAATTTCAGTTACATTTTTTTATAATTTTGTTGCATGTTTTAGTCATTTTTATTAATTTTTTTATTATTATGTCTAATTAGTTATTCGGTCTGTTTTTCTGAATATAACTGTCATCCACCACCACATTACAGTCATTATTCCTGTGCAAACATGTTTTATCTGAGAAGGTTCAGATGGAGGGCATTTCTTCTTGATGACCTGAACATGACCTTTGACCTTTGCTTGATCTGTCAGGAGTGGATGAGTCGATGGTGGTGGTGTTGAAGTTCTCCGGGAACAGGATGGCCGTGTGTTCTTGCACTCTCGCTTGCTCACTTCCAAACAACGCCACCATCTGTGGAAGCAGAGGAACCATCAGAGTGAGTGACTGAATGAGAACACACACACACACACACACACACACACACACACACACACACACACACACACACACACACACACACACACACACACACACACACACACACACTCACACACACACACTCACACACACACACACACACACACACACACACACACACACACACACACACACACACACACACACACACACACTCACACACACACACTCACACACTCACACACACACACACACACACACACACACACACACACACACTCACACACACACATGTTGGGTTTTCATGTTTTATTGGGGACATTCCATAGGCGTAATGATTTTTATACCGTACATACTGTATATTTTATCCCCCTACACTGCCCCTGCCCCTGCCCCTGCCCCTGCCCATCACACACACACACACACACACACACGCACACACACACTGCCCCTGTCCCTAAACCTGCCCATCACACACACACACACACACACACTGCCCCTGCCCCTAAACCTACCCATCACACACACACACACACACACACACACACACACACACACACACACACACACACACACACACACACACACACACACACACACACTGCCCCTGCCCCTTAACCTACCCATCACACACACACACACACACACACACACACACTGCCCCTGTCCCTTAACCTACCCATCACACACACACACACACACACACACACACTGCCCCTGCCCCTTAACCTACCCATCACACACACACACACACACACACACTGCCCCTGCCCCTTAACCTACCCATCACACACACACACACACACACACACTGCCTCTGCCCCTTAACCTACCCATCACACACACACACACACACACACAGTCTGGTGCGCTATCCTTCTGGGGACTCACCATAGGCGTAATGGTTTTTATACTGTACAAACCGTATTTTCTATCCCCTTACACTGCCTCTAAACCTAACCCTCACAGGAGACATTCTGCATTTTTACATTTTCATAAAAACTCATTCTGAATGATTTATAAGCTTTTGTGCCCGTGGGGACCTCAATTTAGGTCCCCACGGTGACACGAGTCCCCATGAGTCTGTCTACAGTCAGGTTGAAGTCCCCACCAGGCTAGAAAAACATGTACACACACACACACACACACACTGCCCCTTACCCTAAACCTACCCATCACACACACACACACACACACACACACACACAGTCTGGTGCGCTATCCTTCTGGGGACTCACCATAGGCGTAATGGTTTTTATACTGTACAAACCGTATTTTCTATCCCCCTTACACTGCCTCTAAACCTAACCCTCACAGGAGACATTCTGCATTTTTACATTTTCATAAAAACTCATTCTGAATGATTTATAAGCTTTTGTGCCCGTGGGGACCTCAATTTAGGTCCCCACGGTGACACGAGTCCCCATGAGTCTGTCTACAGTCAGGTTGAAGTCCCCACCAGGCTAGAAAAACATGTACACACACACACACACACACACTGCCCCTTACCCTAAACCTACCCATCACACACACACACACACACACACACACACACTGCCCCTGCCCCTAAACCTACCCATCACACACACACACACACACACACACACACACACACACACACTGCCCCTAAACCTACCCATCACACACACACACTGCCCCTAAACCTACCCATCACACACACACACACACACACACACACTGCCCCTAAACCTACCCATCACACACACACACACACACACACACACACACACACACACACACACACACACACACACACACACACACACACACACACTGCCCCTAAACCTGCCCATCACAGGAGACATTCTGCATTTTTACATTTTCAAAAAACATCACTGAGTCTGATTTATAAGATGTTTTCCTCATGGGGACCAAAAAATGTCCCCACAAGTACGAGGATTTCGGATATTGCCATCTTTGTGCGGACATTTTGTCCCCATAACGTAGGGATTACCAGTCCACTCTCTCTCACACACACACACACACACACGGCAGATCTGAAGACTCACTTCATCTCGCAGACACAATTCAAAGCGACTAATATTGCATTCATTATATACACCGATCAGGCATAACATTATAATATTCTGTTGATCCCTGACCCATCGAGGCATGGACTCCGCTAGACCCCTGAAGGTGTGCTGTGGTATCTGGAGATGTTAGCAGCAGATCCTTTAAGTCCTGTAAGTTGCGAGGACTTGTTTGTTCAGCTCATCCCACAGATGCTCGATTGGATTGAGATCTGGGGAATTTGGAGGCCGAGTCAACGCCTCAAACTCGTTGTTGTGCTCCTCAAACCATTCCTGAAGCATTTGTGCTTTGTGGCGGCGCATTATCTGCTGAAAGAGCCACAGACACCAATATAGCCACGTAATATAGGCTTTTACCCTATTGAGCACTCATAAAGCTTGCCACAAAGAACCGGCAAAATAATGATTATGAATGTGTCAAAAATAGCGAGGAGACATTTTAATTGTTTATTAATAAACTCTAGAGTTTTCTGTGTCAGTGTTGATTTGCCCGAATAAATCATTTCTGACCCACTCCATCTTATTATGTGTCCTTTCTTACTCATGCTGTTCACTTTTCATAATCAACATAGATTAAATAAAAAAAAAATTACAAAATATTTAAACATAAATATGAAACTAAATACATTTTCTTAATGGCTACAACAAGTATAGTAGCCTACAGTAGACTCTTTGGTAGATTATAAATGTATACTTTTTTATTACATTACTACTAGGCCCACTAATAAAACCGATCTCTAGGGCCCCAAAAGTGCGTGGGCCCTTAGAATCGTTCCAACTTCCCCCCCCTTACATTCTGTCACTGTTAAGTGAAATATTACTTGTCACTGTTAAGTAGGGTTGCCACCCGTCCCGTAAAATACGGAATCGTCCCGTATTTTCAAGCAAAATGACGCGTTCCGTATCAAACCAATACGGGACGCGATTTGTCCCGTATTTTACACAGGTCCACACATAGTTCAATAAACACATACGGATTTTGCAGTGTGGAGAATACTGATAGCAAATATAAAGAATCAATTTCACAATAAGTAACAGTTAGTACAGGAGCTCATTTGTGCGTGATTGCGTTTTAGCGGCTTTGTTGCCATAGCGGCGGAGTCTCGAGAACATGCGCTGTGCAGTGTGTGCTGCTGTAATCTTGCGCGGTTTTTTAAAAACATGTCGAGCTCGCGTCGCGTCCACCGTTTGAAGAACGCAAGAGGATCTCCAGATATAGAACTGAATTAATATCAAAAAGGTATCAATGGGTCTGTCCAGTAACTCATGATGAACCTCAGGCCAACTGCACACTTTAGGAGAAGCATTTCAGTGTCTCAGACTGTCTGACTGTGGTGACAGACCGGTCTATGTGACACACACATCTGTGCTTCTAAAGGTAGGCCTATAGTTTGTTTTAATGGATAATATATGAATATAATATTCCAATACATTATCAGAGCTTGGCAGACAGAATTATTATTTTTTAGACAGGTTAATTAATAGATTATAGCCTAATAAATGTCATTATTAATTTATAATTTAGTTAGGCTATATCATACATAATAAATAATCCTGTCATATAAAGTTTGACATTTAAAAATATTTAGATAAAAATTGGACAAATAATTACACGATAATCTAGTCATAATTTAAGTAAATTATTCAAAGAAAATAAACATTTTTAAAATTCAAAAAAGTGATTAGGCCTGGTTCAGAATGACTTCTTAAAGGGACAGTTCACCCAAAAATGAAAATTCTGTCATCATTTATTCACCCTCAAGTTGTTCCAAACATGTTTACATTTCTTTATGTTGAACACACAGGAAGATTACTGTGGAAGTCAATGGTGCCCCAAAGCAGCCTGGGTACAAACTTTCTTCAAAATATCTTCTTTTGTGTACAGCAGAACAAAGAAACTCATACAGGTTTGGACATCATGAGGCGTCATAAGTGCACCAAATAGGCTAAGAGTTCTTTAGAATAAAATAAAATAATCAAATGTAAAATAATATTGCATGTGTTCTGTTGCAAGTTCACATACTTGATCTTATGTTTTCTTATGGTTTATTATTGAGCTGTCAAGTTGTTAATGTTGAAATAATCATTTCATGATGTATTCTTTATTCCTGTCCTTTATGCAATTGTTTTTTAGGGGATTTTTTTGGGGGGTGGGGGGGGGGGGGGGTCGTGAATGGGTGTCCCTTATTTTGCCACACTGAAGGTGGCAACCCTACTGTTAAGTGGACCCTGTGGCCGGTTCTCCACTGGTCCTCCATGACCCTGTGGCCGGTGTTTCCTCATATTTATACTGCTGTGAAACAGGAAGTCATGGCTGGACAATTTCAAGTTCCTAGTCATCCTGGTGTGCTAAAATGCCAATAAATGTGGCCAACATGCATTGGAGAAAAACATTTATTTCATAATGTGTTTCCCCCCACTTTCAGTTGTTTTACTATACAACACAATCTGGCCCTTGTCAAACTCGCTCAAATCCTCACGCTTGCCCATTTTTCCTGCTTCTAACACATCAACTCTGAGGACAAAATGTTCACTTGCAGCCTAATATATCCCACCCACTAACAGATCATCAGTGTTATCACTTCACCTGTGATCGGTGTACATTATATCAGTTCATGCATGCATTCTGTGTGAGTTGAACCCATGAGCTTGGTGTTGCTTGCGCTGTAATATGTGTTGTTTAAAGCTGATCTGTCTGCTCTATAGGTGGCGCGTCCCATGCACTGCCCGACCACTCTGGAGGTGAACGGGAAAAAGACGGAGTTTCCTCTTCCTGAGCCCGCATTGCCTCTGAACTTCGAGAACAGCACCGGACTGAGGTTCGAAGCAGAAGAAGTGAGACGCTGCCTCCTGAAAGGTAACACACACTTCAGCACAAGAAGTCTCTCATGAGCTCTGGGTGTCTTACTCTTGTCTGTCTTACAGGGCTGAAGGAGAGCATTAAGATGTCCCTGAAAGACTCCGAGCTTCTAACGGAGATCATGGACGAGGCCAGGAGGCAGGTGGGCGTGGTTTATGAGCAGGACAGCCAATGACTGCCCTCCTTGATTGATCTGAAGCCTGATTGGACGGTGCAGCTCAGGGAAAGATCAAGTTTGAACATGTCCTGTGTGTGTGTGTGTGTGTGTGTGTGTGTGTGTGTGTGTGTGTGTAGTGGTGGAGAAAATTGTGCACAACAAACATGACACTAACACAGTGGAATCTTTTCTAAGATTTTGTTCTAAATAATGTATGCCAGAAATATAAAGCATGAACATATTTTTGTGTCCCTGAAATATAATTTGGTTCTGAATGGGTTAAGATGGGTTTTCCAGAACAGTGTATCATAATAAGTGTTGTGTATTGTGTACTAAAATACAGTACACACTTGCTCTCTTGCTCAAAATAAAGAGTTTGTCTCCATCTGCTGGTTCTTACAGTAGTAACGAAGCTTTTAGCAACTCCGAGTCAATTGAATCAATTGGTTCACAAAATGATCACTGATTCGAAACGTTGCTGGCCAAAACTGTGAATGCAAAGAAAACTAAAGCCAAAACATGCATAAAAACACCTTTTACAGTGTGATCTATTAAATGCAATGACCAAATCATCTAATAGCATTAAATATGATCTGCACAATTTGTGTTATTTTATTAAAACAGTTATGTGATGTAACGAAGCCTCGTTTACGGAAGTCACATGACTTTAGTGGTGCGATACACGCTTTGAATCACTGGTTTGAAACACGTTTAGCACACACACACACACACACACACACACACACACACACACACATACATCATGACGCTCAGGTGGGGGATCTGCAGCGCTGGAAAAATCAGTCATGACTTTACAGTGGCACTGAAGACTCTTCCGTCAGAACATCATCAGGTAGGCTACACACAAACACACAGACACACACACCTGACAAACTGCTGACTAACTACAGCACACACACATTAACACGCACACTGTGTGAAGGCGCTGACCGGGTTAATACGGACACTGACACTGACATGCATCGAGTCTCATAACACACTTCAATGATGCATTTCACTTAGCCTACACACTTCAGTAAAATTTGCTGATGTAAACAAACCGAATCCGGAAACTTTCCTGTGCAGAGAAACAGCGCCACCGTCAACTCATACATTGTTGCTTAATATACACCCTAAAAATTGCTGTGTTAAAAATAACCCAAGTTGGGTAGAAAATGGACTAACCCGGCAATTGGGTTGTTTTAAGCAAACATTTAACCCAACCGCTGGGTTAAAACAACCCAATTGCTGCGTGAGTCCATTTTCAACCCGACTTGGGCTATTTTTAACCCAGCATTTTTTAGAGTGTAGTGTTTAATCATGCATAACAATAATAGACACATTATAGCATATAATATAGTGTTTAATCATATAATATAGTGTTTAATCATATAATATAGTGGTTAATATAGTATTTAATCATATAATATAGTGGTTAATCATATAATATAGTGGTTAATCATATAATATAGTGGTTAATATAGTGGTTAATCATATAATATAGTGGTTAATCATATAATATAGTGGTTAATATAGTATTTAATCATATAATATAGTGGTTAATCATATAATATAGTGGTTAATCATATAATATAGTGGTTAATATAGTGGTTAATCATATAATATAGTGGTTAATATAGTGTTTAATCATATAATATAGTGTTTAATCATATAATATAGTGGTTAATGTAGTGTTTAATCATATAATATAGTGGTTAATCATATAATATAGTGGTTAATATAGTGTTTAATCATATAATATAGTGTTTAATCATATAATATAGTGGTTAATATAGTATTTAATCATATAATATAGTGGTTAATCATATAATATAGTGGTTAATATAGTATTTAATCATATAATATAGTGTTTAATCATATAATATAGTGGTTAATATAGTGTTTAATCATATAATATAGTGTTTAATCATATAATATAGTGGTTAATATAGTATTTAATCATATAATATAGTGGTTAATCATATAATATAGTGGTTAATATAGTATTTAATCATATAATATAGTGGTTAATATAGTGTTTAATCATATAATATAGTGTTTAATCATATAATATAGTGGTTAATATAGTATTTAATCATATAATATAGTGTTTAATCATATAATATTGTGGTTAATATAGTATTTAATCATATAATATAGTGGTTAATCATATAATATAGTGGTTAATATAGTATTTAATCATATAATATAGTGGTTAATATAGTGTTTAATCATATAATATAGTGTTTAATATAGTGTTTAATCATATAATATAGTGTTTAAACATATAATATAGTGGTTAATATAGTATTTAATCATATAATATAGTGGTTAATATAGTGTTTAATCATATAATATAGTGGTTAATATAGTGTTTAATCATATAATATAGTGTTTAATATAGTATTTAATCATTTAATATAGTGTTTAATCATATAATATAGTGGTTAATATAGTGTTTAATCATATAATATAGTGGTTTATATAGTGTTTAATCATATAATATAGTGGTTAATATAGTGTTTAATCATATAATATAGTGTTTAAACATATAATATAGTGGTTAATATAGTATTTAATCATATAATATAGTGGTTAATATAGTATTTAATCATATAATATAGTGGTTAATATAGTGTTTAATCATATAATATAGTGGTTAATATAGTATTTAATCATATAATATAGTGGTTAATATAGTGTTTAATCATATAATATAGTGGTTAATATAGTGATTAATCATATAATATAGTGTTTAATCATATAATATAGTGGTTAATATAGTATTTAATCATATAATATAGTGGTTAATCATATAATATAGTGGTTAATATAGTGTTTAATCATATAATATAGTGTTTAATCATATAATATAGTGGTTAATATAGTATTTAATCATATAATATAGTGGTTAATCATATAATATAGTGGTTAATATAGTATTTAATCATATAATATAGTGTTTAATCATATAATATAGTGGTTAATATAGTGTTTAATCATATAATATAGTGTTTAATCATATAATATAGTGGTTAATATAGTATTTAATCATATAATATAGTGGTTAATCATATAATATAGTGGTTAATATAGTATTTAATCATATAATATAGTGGTTAATCATATAATATAGTGGTTAATATAGTATTTAATCATATAATATAGTGGTTAATATAGTGTTTAATCATATAATATAGTGTTTAATCATATAATATAGTGGTTAATATAGTATTTAATCATATAATATAGTGTTTAATCATATAATATTGTGGTTAATATAGTATTTAATCATATAATATAGTGGTTAATCATATAATATAGTGGTTAATATAGTATTTAATCATATAATATAGTGGTTAATATAGTGTTTAATCATATAATATAGTGTTTAATATAGTGTTTAATCATATAATATAGTGTTTAAACATATAATATAGTGGTTAATATAGTATTTAATCATATAATATAGTGGTTAAAATAGTGTTTAATCATATAATATAGTGGTTAATATAGTGTTTAATCATATAATATAGTGTTTAATATAGTATTTAATCATATAATATAGTGGTTAATATAGTGTTTAATCATATAATATAGTGGTTAATATAGTGTTTAATCATATAATATAGTGGTTAATATAGTGTTTAATCGTATAATATAGTGGTTAATATAGTGTTTAATCATATAATAGTGTTTAATCATATAATATAGTGGTTAATATAGTATTTAATCATATAATATAGTGGTTAATATAGTGTTTAATCATATAATATAGTGGTTAATATAGTGTTTAATCATATAATATAGTGTTTAATCATATAATATAGTGTTTAATATAGTGTTTTATCATATAATATAGTGGTTAATATAGTATTTAATCATATAATATAGTGGTTAATATAGTGTTTAATCATATAATATAGTGGTTAATATAGTGTTTAATCATATAATATAGTGGTTAATATAGTGTTTAATCATATAATATAGTGTTTAATCATATAATATAGTGGTTAATATAGTGTTTAATCATATAATATAGTGTTTAATCATATAATATAGTGTTTAATATAGTGTTTAATCATATAATATAGTGGTTAATATAGTATTTAATCATATAATATAGTGGTTAATATAGTGTTTAATCATATAATATAGTGTTTAATCATATAATATAGTGTTTAACTGTATAATATAGTGGTTAATCATATAGTGTTTAATCATATAATATAGTGGTTAATATAGTGTTTAATCATATAATATAGTGTTTAATATAGTGTTTAACTGTATAATATAGTGGTTAATCATATAGTGTTTAATCATATAATATAGTGGTTAATATAGTGTTTAATCATATAATATAGTGTTTAATATAGTGTTTAACTGTATAATATAGTGGTTAATCATATAATATAGTGGTTAATATAGTGGTTAATCATATAATATAGTGGTTAATATAGTGTTTAATCATATATTATAGTGTTTAATATAGTGTTTAATCATATAATATAGTGTTTAATCATATAATATAGTGTTTAATATAGTGTTTAATTGTATAATATAGTGGTTAATCATATAGTGTTTAATCATATAATATAGTGTTTAATATAGTGTTTAACTGTATAATATAGTGGTTAATCATATAGTGGTTAATCATATAATATAGTGGTTAATCATATAATATAGTGTTTAATCATATAAAATAGTGTTTAATATAGTATTTAATCATATAATATAGTGGTTAATATAGTGATTAATCATATAATATAGTGTTTAATCATATAATATAGTATTTAATCATATAATATAGTGTTTAATCATATAATATAGTGTTTAATATAGTGGTTAATCATATAATATAGTGTTTAATCATATAATATAGTGGTTAATATAGTGTTTAATCATATAATATAGTGTTTAATCATATAATATAGTGTTTAATATAGTGGTTAATCATATAATATAGTTTTTAATCATATAATATAGTGGTTAATATAGTGTTTAATCATATTATATAGTGTTTAATCATATAATATAGTGTTTAATCATATAATATAGTGTTTAATATAGTGTTTAATCATATAATATAGTGGTTAATATAGTGTTTAATCATACAATATAGTGTTTAATCATATAATATAGTGTTTAATCATATAAAATAGTGTTTAATATAGTGTTTAATCATATAATATAGTGGTTAATATAGTGTTTAATCATATAATATAGTGTTTAATCATATAATATAGTGGTTAATCATTTAATATAGTGTTTAATCATATAATATAGTGTTTAATCAAATAATATAGTGTTTAATCATATAATATAGTGGTTAATATAGTGTTTAATCATATAATATAGTGTTTAATCATATAATATAGTGGTTAATATAGTGTTTAATCATATAATATAGTGGTTAATATAGTGTTTAATCATATAATATAGTGTTTAATCATATAATATAGTGTTTAATATAGTGTTTAATCATATAATATAGTGGTTAATATAGTGTTTAATCATATAATATAGTGTTTAATATAGTGATTAATCATATAATATAGTGTTTAATCATATAATATAGTGTTTAATATAGTGGTTAATCATATAATATCGTGTTTAATCATATAATATAGTGGTTAATATAGTGTTTAATCATATAATATAGTGTTTAATATAGTGGTTAATCATATAATATAGTGTTTAATATAGTGATTAATCATATAATATAGTGTTTAATCATATAATATAGTGTTTAATATAGTGGTTAATCATATAATATAGTGTTTAATCATATAATATAGTGGTTAATATAGTGTTTAATCATATAATATAGTGTTTAATATAGTGGTTAATCATATAATATAGTGTTTAATCATATAATATAGTGTTTAATATAGTGATTAATCATATAATATAGTGTTTAATCATATAATATAGTGTTTAATATAGTGGTTAATATAGTGGTTAATCATATAATATAGTGTTTAATATAGTGTTTAATATAGTGGTTAATCATATAATATAGTGTTTAATCATATAATAGTGTTTAATCATATAATATAGTGTTTAATCATATAAAATTGTGTTTAATATAGTATTTAATCATATAGTATAGTGGTTAATCATATAATATAGTGTTTAATATAGTGATTAATCATATAATATAGTGTTTCATATAGTGTTTAATCATATAAAATTGTGTTTAATATAGTATTTAATCATATAGTATAGTGGTTAATCATATAATATAGTGTTTAATATAGTGATTAATCATATAATATAGTGTTTCATATAGTGTTTAATCATATAATATAGTGTTTAATCATATAATATAGTGTTTAATCATATAAAATAGTGTTTAATATAGTATTTAATCATATAATATAGTGTTTAATATAGTGGTTAATATAGTGGTTAATCATATAATATAGTGTTTAATCATATAATATAGTGTTTAATATAGTGTTTAATATAGTGGTTAATCATATAATATAGTGTTTAATCATATAATATAGTGTTTAATCATATAAAATTGTGTTTAATATAGTATTTAATCATATAGTATAGTGGTTAATCATATAATATAGTGTTTAATATAGTGATTAATCATATAATATAGTGTTTAATATAGTGATTAATCATATAATGTAGTGTTTCATATAGTGTTTAATCATATAATATAGTGTTTAATCATATAATATAGCTATAATATATAATAACGGCATATGTACCTACTAATATTTAATTCAAAATAGTAATATAAATATCGAAACAAATATACATAAAGCATGAAATCTGGTGTTATTGTTGTAATAAGAGTGATGGACTGGTGTTTTATGGCTGAATGCAGGTGGGGGCTGTGGCGGCGCGTGAGCTGAAGCATGCGCAGGAGTTTGCACTGAAGCACGGCATCCCTCGCTCATACGGCAGCTATGAAGAGCTGGCCAAAGATCCAGAGATCGGTGAGACAATACTGATCTCAGAACAGCGTCTGTGTAAAACCACCACCATCATGTGTCCATTAAACTGCCTCCATCTGTTCTGCCTTCACATAGTCAAAATCCTCTCAAGGTTGAAAATATCTATATACTATTATGTGACACTATTTTTTTTTCTACTTGTCATATACTGCAAGATTTATTATATATTTATATAAATTATTTATTTATTATTTAATCACTTTTTATCTTAACACACGTACATTTAAATGATTGTGTTGGTATGATTGATGTATTTGTCCCTTTTAAGGGAAATTTGTTTTAGGCATTACATATGAAGCTGCCTAACAAGATCATCAAGAACATCAGTACTAGCAATATAGTAGTAGTATGGAATTATCAGTATGGTGGTAGTAGTAGTAGTAGTAGTAGTAGTAGTAATATGGTATTATCAGTATGGAATTATCAATATGGTAGTAGTAGTAGTAGTAGTAGTATGGTTGTAGTAATATTTGTATGGTATTAGTAGTATGGAATTATCAGTATAGTAGTAGTAGTAGTAGTAGTAGTAGTAGTAGTAGTATGGTTGCAGTATTAGTAGTATGGTATTGTCAGTATGGTATTGTCAGTATGGTTATGGTATTATCAAAATGGTGGTGGTAGTAGTAGTAGTAGTAGTAGTAGTAGTAGTAGTAGTAGTAGTAGTAGTAGTAGTTGTAGTATGGTTTTGTCAGTATGGTATTATCAGTACGTTAGTAGTAGTAGTAGTAGTAGTAGTATGGTTGCAGTTGTAGTAGTATGGAATTATCAGTATAGTAGTAGTATGGTTGCAGTAGTAGTAGTATGGAATTATCAGTATAGTAGTAGTATGGTTGCAGTAGTAGTAGTATGGTATTGTCAGTATGGTATTATCAGTATGGTTATGGTATTATCAAAATGGTAGTAGTAGTAGTAGTTGTAGTATTGTATTGTCAGTATGGTATTATCAGTATGGTTATGGTATTATCAAAATGGTAGTAGTAGTAGTAGTAGTAGTAGTAGTAGTAGTAGTAGTAGTAGTATGGTATTGTCAGTATGGTATTATCAGTATGGTTATGGTATTATCAAAATGATAGTAGTAGTAGTAGTTGTAGTATGGTATTGTCAGTATGGTATTATCAGTACAGTAGTAGTAGTATGGTTGCAGTTGTAGTAGTATGGTATTGTCAGTATGGTATTATCAGTATGGTTATGGTATTATCAAAATGGTAGTAGTAGTAGTAGTAGTATGGTATTAGTAGTAGCAGTATGTTATTAGCAGTATAGTAGCAGTTTGGTAGTATCTGTATGGTAGTAGCAGCAGTAGTAGTAGTAGTAGTAGTAGTAGTATGGTATTAGCAGTATGGTGGTAGTAGTATGGTAGTAGCAGGATAGTAGCTGTATGGTAGTAGTAGTAGTAGTAGTAGTATGTTAGTAGCAGTATAGTAGCTATATGGTAGTAGCTGTATGTTAATTGTAAACCAGGTTGATCATACTATAAAAACATTACCTGCAGAAAATGATAATCATTAAATACTAAAGAGTGCAGTGACTGTACTGGCAGATATCAGCGCACGTGTGTGTGTGTGTGTGTGTGTCACAGTGAAGGATTGTTCCAGATGTGTAGAGATGATGTGTTTCAGACGTGGTGTATGTGGGCACCATCCACCCTCATCATCTGTCGGTGGGTGTTCTCTTCATGAACGCTAAGAAGAACATCCTGTGTGAGAAACCGCTGGCCATGAACCTGAGGGAAGTTCGGGAGCTGATCGCCACGGCCCAGAAGAACCACGTGTTCCTCATGGAGGTCAGCAGATGTTCAAGTGTTATATATATTCGCATTCTGTGCTGTAATTTCCTCTGGCTCTCCTTCTCAGGCCGTTTGGACCCGTTTCTTCCCGGCCTCCGTGGAGATCAGCCGGCTGCTGTCCCAGAAGGAGGTGGGCGAGGTGAAGGTGGTGCGTGTGGATTTCGGCGTGCCGCTCATGCATGTGGCGCGGGCGGTGCAGAAGGAGCTGGGTGGAGGCGCTCTGCTCGACATCGGCATCTACTGCCTGCAGTTTGTGCTGATGGTGTTTAACGGAGAGAAGCCGGAGCGCGTCCAAGCAACCGGATTCTGTCTGGACACCGGTACTGAACTCACACGCAGACAAACAAGACATTACGGGACATATAGACTGATGAGGATGATTGACACTTGGATCGTATATAATCCCTGCTGGAAAAACCAGCATCACCATGCTGGGCGACCAGCACCAAACCAGCATAGACCAGCATAAATCAGCATAACCAGCATCATCTTGCTGGTAGACCAGCACCAAACCAGCATAGACAAGCATAAACCAGCATAGACCAGCACCAAACCAGCATAGACCAGCATAAATCAGCATAGACCAGCATAAACCAGCATAGACCAGCACCAAACCAGCATAGACCAGCATAAACCAGCATAGACCAGCACCAAACCAGCATAGACCAGCACCAAACCAGCACAAGACCAGCATAGACCAAGATAAACCAGCATAGACCAGCACCAAACCAGCATAGACCAGCACCAAACCAGCATAGACCATCATAACCAGCATCACCATGCTGGTAGACTAGCACCAAACCAGCATAGATCAGCATAACCAGCATCATCTTGCTGGTAGACCAGCCCCAAACCAGCATAGATCAGCATAACCAGCATCATCTTGCTGGTAGACCAGCACCAAACCAGCATAGACCAGCACAAAACCAGCATAAACCAGCATAGACCAGCACCAAACAAGCATAGACCAGCACCAAACCAGCACAAGACCAGCATAGACCAAGATAAACCAGCATAGACCAGCATAAACCAGCATAGACCAGCACCAAACCAGCATAGACCATCATAACCAGCATCACCATGCTGGTAGACTAGCACCAAACCAGCATAGACCAGCATAACCAGCATCATCTTGCTGGTAGACCAGCCCCAAACCAGCATAGATCAGCATAACCAGCATCATCTTGCTGGTAGACCAGCACCAAACCAGCATAAACCAGCATAGACCAGCACCAAACCAGCATAGACCAGCACAAGACCAGCATAGACCAAGATAAACCAGCATAGACCAGCATAAACCAGCATAGACCAGCACCAAACCAGCATAGACCATCATAACCAGCATCACCATGCTGGTAGACTAGCACCAAACCAGCATAGATCAGCATAACCAGCATCATCTTGCTGGTAGACCAGCCCCAAACCAGCATAGATCAGCATAACCAGCATCATCTTGCTGGTAGACCAGCACCAAACCAGCATAGACCAGCACCAAACCAGCATAAACCAGCATAGACCAGCACCAAACCAGCATAGACCAGCACCAAACCAGCACAAGACCAGCATAGACCAAGATAAACCAGCATAGACCAGCATAAACCAGCATAGACCAGCACCAAACCAGCATAGACCAGCATAGACCATCAAAACCAGCATCACCATGCTGGTAGACCAGCACCAAACCAGCATAGACCAGCATAACCAGCATCATCTTGCTGGTAGACCAGCCCCAAACCAGCATAGACCAGCATAACCAGCATCATCTTGCTGGTAGACCAGCACCAAACCAGCATAGATCAGCATAACCAGTATCATCTTGCTGGTAGACCAGCACCAAACCAGCATAAACCAGCATAGACCAGCACCAAATCAGCATAGACCAGCACCAAACCAGCATAGACCAGCACCAAACCAGCATAGACCATCATAACCAGCATCACCATGCTGGTAGACCAGCACCAAACCAGCATAGACTAGCATAACCAGCATCATCTTGCTGGTAGACCAGCCCCAAACCAGCATAGATCAGCATAACCAGCATCATCTTGCTGGTAGACCAGCACCAAACCAGCATAGACCAGCACCAACAGCATAGACCAGCATCAACAGCATAGACCAGCACCAAACTAGCATAAACCAGCATAGACCAGCATAACCAGCATCATCTTGCTGGTAGACCAGCACCAAACCAGCATAGACCAGTATAAACCAGCATAGACCACGATTAACCAGCATAAACCAGCGTAGACCAGCACAAAACCATGGGAATTATGCTGGTCTATCCTGGTTTTTCCAGCAGGGATGCATCCCTCTATAATAATAAGAATATTATAATATTTGTATAGCTTTTCATGTATACATAAGTACCATGAAGGCGTGGTAAGTCAGGTTTGTAACGTGCGCAGGTGTGGATGAAGCGATGAGTGTGACCCTGCAGTTCTCTGGACACAGACTGGCCATCTGCACCTGCACCATCTCCGCAGAGCTGCCCAACGAAGCCCTCATCACCGGGACCAAAGGCTCCATCAAGGTCTGTTGGGAACGCTGGTGTTTATTAAACTGGGCTAAATCCCAGCTCATGTTGCTCTCAACTTACATCATGTAAATATTTGATGCTTTATTACTGTAACTGCCGTCATATTCTGGCAAATGCAGCTTTTAAAGAGAAATGATGGAGGTTCAGATTATTCACATTCACTCATTTGCAGATGCTTTTACTCAAAGTGGCCTCACTGTTTAATACTAACGTCATACTTTATATTGTCTTGTATAGCACCTCTTATTCATCTCAATGTGCTTCACAGGTCATCAAAACAACACTTAGAGCAGTGGAAAATATATAGAAAAACATATTGGACATGTAAATGATGGGAGAAAATAATTATACAATGACTAAAGAGACTTAAACTAAGCAAATGTAATTTTTTTAATTTAATAAAATATTTAATGACCTTAATATTTTTAAGGTAACAATAAGGTTCCATTCGTTAATATTAGATAGCTACTTTAGTAAAAATGAACTAACAATAAATAACAGTTGTAGCAGTATGGTAGAAGTATTATAGTATTAGCAGTATGCTAGTAGTATTATGGTATTAGTAGTATGGTAGTAGTATTATGGTATTAGCAGTATCTTAGTAGTATGGTATTAACAGTATCTTAGTAGTATTATAGTACTAGCAGTATGGTAGTAGTATTATGGTATTAGTAGTATGGTAGTAGTATTATGGTATTAGCAGTATCTTAGTAGTATTATAGTACTAGCAGTATGGTAGTAGTATTATGGTATTAGCAGTATCTTAGTAGTATTATAGTATTAGCAGTATGGTAGTAGTATTATGGTATTACTAGTATGGTAGTAGTATTATGGTATTAGTAGTATGGTATTAACAGTATGGTAGTAGTATTATGGTATAAGTAGTATGGTATTAACAGTATGGTAGTAGTATTATGGTATTAGTAGTATGGTATTAGCAGTATGGTAGTAGTATTATGGTATTAGTAGTATGGTATTAACAGTATGGTAGTAGTATTATGGTATTAGTAGTATGGTATTAACAGTATGGTAGTAGTATTATGGTATTAGTAGTATGGTATTAACAGTATGGTAGTAGTAGTATTATGGTATTAGCAGTATGGTATTAACAGTATGGTAGTAGTATTATGGTATTAGTAGTATGGTATTAGCAGTATCTTAGTAGTATTATAGTACTAGCAGTATGGTAGTAGTATTATGGTATTATCAGTATCTTAGTAGTATTATAGTATTAGCAGTATGGTAGTAGTATTATGGTATTACTAGTATGGTAGTAGTATTATGGTATTAGTAGTATGGTATTAACAGTATGGTAGTAGTATTATGGTATTAGTAGTATGGTATTAACAGTATGGTAGTAGTATTATGGTATTAGTAGTATGGTATTAACAGTATGGTAGTAGTATTATGGTATTAGTAGTATGGTATTAACAGTATGGTAGTAGTATTATGGTATTAGCAGTATGGTATTAACAGTATGGTAGTAGTATTATGGTATTACCAGTATGGTATTAACAGTATGGTAGGAGTATTATGGTATTAGTAGTATGGTAGTAGTATTATGGTATTAGCAGTATCTTAGTAGTATTATAGTATTAGCAGTATGGTAGTAGTATTATGGTATTAGCAGTATCTTAGTAGTATTATAGTATTAGCAGTATGGTAGTAGTATTATAGTATTAGTAGTATAGTAGTAGTAGTATTGTTTAAGCAGTATGGTAGTAGTATTATGGTATTAGTAGTATCTTAGTAGTATGGTATTAACAGTATGGTAGTAGTATTATGGTATTAGTAGTATCTTAGTAGTATGGTATTAACAGTATGGTAGTAGTATTATGGTATTAGCAGTATCTTAGTAGTATTATAGTATTAGCAGTATGGTAGTAGTATTATAGTATTAGTAGTATAGTAGTAGTATTATTGTATTAGCAGTATGGTAGTAGTATTATAGTATTAGTAGTATAGTAGTAGTATTATTGTATTAGCAGTATGGTAGTAGTATTATGGTATTAGTAGTATCTTAGTATTATGGTATTAGCAGTATGGTAGTAGTATTATAGTATTAGTAGTATAGTAGTAGTATTATTGTATTAGCAGTATGGTAGTAGTATTATGGTCTTAGTAGTATCTTAGTAGTATGGTATTAACAGTATTGTAGTAGTATTATGGTATTAGTAGTAGTATGGTATTAACAGTATGGTGGTAGTATTATGGTATTAGTAGTATCTTAGTAGTATGGTATTAACAGTATTGTAGTAGTATTATGGTATTAGTAGTAGTATGGTATTAACAGTATGGTGGTAGTACTATGGTGGTAGTAACAGTACGGTAGTTTTATTATGGTATTAGTAGTATGGTAGTAGTATGGTATTAGCAGTATGGTGGTAGTACTATGGTGGTAGTAACAGTACGGTAGTATTATTATGGTATTAGTAGTATGGTAGTAGTATGGTATTAGCAGTATGGTGGTAGTAGCAGTATGGTAGTAGTATTGTGGTATTAGTAGTATGGTATAAACAGCATGGTAGTAGTATTATAGTATTAGACCTTCTATAAGCTCTGGTTCCTCAGCTCTGGTTCCTCAACTGAACTGCAGGAGTGATGCGTCTGCGAGTGTTAGCTGCTGACTCTGGTGTGTGTGATGGTTGTGAATCAGGTTCCAGCTCATATGTGGTGTCCGACGTCTCTGCTGGTGAAGGGTGTGGAGACTCAGTATCCGGTTCCTGAGCCCGGCCTGCCGCTGAACTTCCTCAACAGCACCGGCATGAGTTACGAGGCGGAGGAGGTCCGGCGCTGCCTGAGTAAAGGTGCGGTCATGTGATCATCAGCCACAAGATGGCCCTTCTGTGTAATGATGAATCAATGACCTTCAGCTCTGATGGAAAATATTTAAGATAACGATAAGGGTCCATTTGTTAATATTAGAGAACTACATTAGGACAACAGCAGTAGTAGCATGGTATTAGCCATATGATAGTAAGGAGTATTGTAGTAGTATTATAGTATTAGCAGTATGGTAGTAGTTTTATGGTATTAGTAGGATGGTAGTAGTAGTAGTAGTAGTAGTAGTAGTAGTAGTAGTAGTAGTATATTAGCTGTGTGGAGGTGGTAGTAGTAGTAGTAGTAGTAGTATGGTAGTAGCAGTAGTATGGTAGTAGGATTATTATAGTAGCAGTATGGTAGTAATTAGTATTATAGTATTAGCAGTATGGTATTAGTATAGTATAGTAGCAGCAGCAGTAATAGTATAGTAGTAGCAGCAGAATGATAGTAGTAGTATGGTAGTAGTAGTAGTAGTATGGTATTGGTAGTAGTAGTAGTAGGCAAGACAAGTTTATTTGTATAGCACATTTCATACACAATGGCAATTCAAAGTGCTTTACACAGAAATTAAGTTAAAATAGTCATAAGTGAAAAAAAATAAAAATATATATAGTATAACAGTTATAATAGGAATTAAAAGGAAATAAAAAATAAAGATGAAATCCCCTATCTGGGGTGGAAGAAAATGGAGAGTCAGTAGTAGTAGTAGTAGTAGTAGTAGTAGTAGTATTAGTAGTATGGTATTAGCAGTATAGTAGTAGTAGTATGGTATTAGTAGTATGGGAGGAGTAGTATGGTGGTAGTAGTAGCAGCAGCAGTATGGTATTAGTAGTATGGTAGTAGCAGTATGCTAGTAGTAGCAGTATAGTATTTGTAGTATGGTAGTAGTAGGGTGTTATCAGTATGGTAGTAGCAGTATGGTATTAGTAGCTGCAGCAGTATGTTATTATTAGTATGGTAGTAGCAGTATAGTAGTAGTAGCTGCAGCAGTATGGTATTAGTAGAATGGTAGTAGTAGGGCATTATCAGTATGGTAGTTGCAGTATGGTAGTAGTAGTAGTAGTAGTAGTAGTAGTAGAAGCAGTATGGTATTAGTAGCATGGTAGTAGCATTATAGTAGTAGTAGCAGTATGGTGGTGGTAGTAGTAGTAGTAGTAGCAGAAGCAGCAGTATGGTGGTAGTAGTAGCAGCAGCAGCAGTAGTAGTAGTAGTAGTAGTAGTAGTAGTAGTAGCAGCAGGAGCAGCAGTATGGTGGTAGTAGTAGTAGTAGTAGCAGCAGCAGCAGCAGCAGCAGCAGCAGTAGTAGTAGTAGTAGTAGTAGTAGTAGTAGTAGCAGCAGCAGCAGCAGCAGCAGCAGCAGCAGCAGTAGTAGTAGTAGTAGTAGTAGTAGTAGCAGCAGGAGCAGCAGTATGGTGGTAGTAGTAGTAGTAGTAGTAGTAGTAGCAGCAGCAGCAGCAGCAGCAGTAGTAGCAGCAGCAGCAGCAGCAGCAGCAGCAGTAGTAGTAGTAGTAGCAGCAGCAGCAGCAGCAGCAGCAGCAGCAGCAGTAGCAGCAGCAGCAGCAGCAGCAGTAGTAGTAGTAGCAGCAGCAGGAGCAGCAGTATGGTGGTAGTAGTAGTAGTAGTAGCAGCAGCAGCAGCAGCAGCAGCAGCAGCAGCAGCAGCAGCAGCAGCAGCAGCAGCAGCAGCAGTAGCAGCAGCAGCAGCAGCAGTAGTAGTAGTAGTAGTAGTAGTAGTAGTAGTAGTAGTAGTAGTAGTAGCAGCAGCAGTATGGTGGTAGTAGTAGTAGTAGCAGCAGCAGCAGCAGCAGTAGTAGTAGTAGTAGTAGTAGTAGTAGTAGTAGCAGCAGCAGCAGCAGCAGCAGCAGTAGCAGCAGCAGCAGCAGCAGCAGTAGTAGTAGTAGTAGTAGTAGTAGTAGTAGTAGCAGCAGCAGCAGCAGCAGCAGCAGCAGTAGCAGCAGCAGCAGCAGCAGCAGCAGTAGTAGTAGTAGTAGTAGTAGTAGTAGTAGTAGTAGTAGTAGTAGTAGTAGCAGCAGCAGCAGCAGCAGCAGTAGCAGCAGCAGCAGCAGCAGCAGCAGTAGTAGTAGTAGTAGTAGTAGTAGTAGTAGTAGCAGCAGCAGTATGGTGGTAGTAGTAGTAGTAGCAGTAGCAGCAGCAGCAGCAGCAGCAGTAGTAGTAGTAGTAGTAGTAGTAGTAGTAGTAGTAGTAGCAGCAGCAGCAGCAGCAGCAGCAGTAGCAGCAGCAGCAGCAGCAGCAGTAGTAGTAGTAGTAGTAGTAGTAGTAGTAGTAGCAGCAGCAGTATGGTGGTAGTAGTAGTAGTAGCAGCAGCAGCAGCAGCAGCAGTAGTAGTAGTAGTAGTAGTAGTAGTAGTAGTAGTAGTAGCAGCAGCAGCAGCAGTATGGTGGTAGTAGTAGAATGGCACTTGTGTGTAATGCTGGATTGATGACTGCAGCTCTGATGGTCATGTATTGCAGGTTTGAAGGAGAGTTCCCGCATGTCTCACGCAGACTCTGAGCTGCTGGCAGAGATCATGGATGAAGCCAGGCGGCAGGTGGGCGTGGTCTACAGCCAGGACAGCCAATGAGCTCCCAGTGCCATCCCTGCTCATTAACATAGGTCAATAAAAGGTGTTGGTGCTCTTTTTTTATTGGTTCAGCCACAAAATAAACTCCAGTTTTATACTGTTGACACCAGTGTCCTTCTGGTTGTTCTTCCAGTCAGATTTCTCCATAATAACCTCCTGGACTAGACGAGATGCAGAACTGATATTCAGCTCAATGGTTGAGTTTTGCTTTAGGCAAACTGATTGTAAATCACATAAGTAGACATGTGCCGGTAAACGGTAATGCGATATACCGCAATAATGAACATGCACAATATTGTTATCGTGGGCACTTCAAAAGACAGTGAATAATTATTTATTACAAATTATTCCAATTTTTAGTATACTTTACCCATCAAGCGTTTAAAATGAACGACACGTCCAAGAGGAAGCACTGATGAAAACAAACTCAACATACATGAGCAGCTCATGGAGGAACGAGTGAAGGAGACGCACATTCACTCTCTGACAGCAGAGGGCGCTCATCACATAACCTAATACTTCACTCTTAAAGCTATTCATTTTCAAACTTAAACATTTTATATTTTAATCTGGACTAAATGACAAGCCCTAGTTTGAATACGTTCTGATTGTTGTTCAGTCACACACTTTACAACAAGGCTCTATTATTTATCATTAGTTCATTCATTAACAAACTGACTATGAAAAATACTTCGAAAGCATTTATAAATCTCAGTTAAATGTAAATTTCAGCATTTAATAACATTAAAATCAAAAGTTGTAACTGTAATGGACCTGAGCTAACACTAACAGCTGCTTTTTAAACTAATGTCATCAAAGAATAATAACTGTAAAGATGTTGCTATTCGCTCTTTGTTAATGTTAATGCATTAACTAGTGAGACCTTATTGTAAAGTGTTGTTCTTTATAATTCTTTTTAAATATTTGTTTACTTTATACATTTTTGTGTATTGCTTTATTGCATTTAAATGTTTGGTGCTTTTTATCATAAGAACGTTATTAAACCTGTTATAGTTGACAACACTTTTTTTGCAACGAATTTCAATATCGTGATAATACCGTATATCGCGATAAAAGCTTCAGCAATTAATCGCAACATGGAAATTTGACACCGGCACATGCCTACATATAGACGCTCCATCTTCAGCCCATCGGTTGATGCAGTTGTATTTAAAGAACATGCACTTGATGTCCTGATGTATGACATTATGACTCCCAGGATATGCATTCTTGATTTCCACTAGTTCAAATGCACATTTTTCATATGGGAGGTTAATTATTGATATCTGTGTTGTATCTAGGTAAATATCACCATTTTAATGTACTTATGTACTTTAATGTAAAACACTACTATATTTTTTTTTAATCAATAATAACTTTGTGTCTAGTAAAAAATATAAATTTGTGATATCAAGGACTAAATTGTCATAGTTGAACGTTAATTGTTGATTTGCTCACACTAGTGTTAATTTCGTCAGACGAGACGAGACTAAACAACAGTTTTACTATTCAGGTGTTTGCACCAATTTTCTGTAAACAGTACAGCAAGTGTGCATTGATTATTACGTCAGCCATATTTACAGTATCATTATATTATGGAGAGTGATGGAGATGCAACATTGTTTACAGTAATGTTAATGTTTTTTATTGTATTTAGCCCTCAGTTATTCCTTACTAATGAGTCACACTTATACTCATTGGTGGTGAAATGTGAACATACACCTGAACTATTTAAAAAAAAAAAAGCCTATATTTTAGTTCAATAATATTTATTTATTGAATATTTTAGGAGATATTTTGGTACTAAATACTATTTATGGTCCATTAATGACCACTTAAAGGGTTAGTTCACCCAAAAATGTAAATTCTGTCATTAATTATTTACCCTCATGTCGTTGGACACCCGTCAGACCTCCGTTCATCTTCAGACACAAATGAAGATATTTTAGTGTAAATCTGATGCTCTGAAAGGCCTCCATTGGCTCAATGCACTTTACACTCTCAAGACCCTTAAAAGACACTAAAGACGTCGTTACAAAGTCCATCTCACTACAGCGGCTCTACAATAACTTTATGAAGCGGCGACAATAGTTTTTGTGCGCAAAAAACCCCCCTAAATAACGACTTATATAGTGATGACGATTTCAAAACACGGCATCATGAAGCTTCGAAGCGTTATGAATCAGTGAGTCGATTCAGCGGTTTGAATCGCCAAATTTCAGCAGTTTGACACACGATCCGAATCATGATTCGACTCACTGATTCATAACGCTTCGAAGCTTCATGAGGCCGTGTTTTGAAATCGTCATCACTATACAAGTCGTTATTTAGGGTTTTTTTGCGCACTAAAACTATTCTCGCCGATTCATAAAGTTATTGTAGAACCACTGTAGTGAGATGGACTTTGTAACGACGTCTTTAGTGCCTTTTAAGGGTCTTGAGAGTGTAAAGTGCATTGAGCCAATGGAGGCCTTTCAGAGCATCAGATTTACACTAAAATATCTTCATTTGTGTCTGAAGATGAACAGAGGTCTGACGGGTGTCCAACGACATGAGGGTGAGGAATTAATGACAGAATTTTCATTTTTGGGTAAACTAACCTTTTAAAACATTTTTCTTCTAATATTTTTATTATTTATATTACAAATAGTGCATTAATTAAGGTTAAAATTGAGAATTCCAATAGCTGTGGTGTTGTGGCACATTATGCAGGTTATATATATTTTATGTTACTTATTTTGCCACACAATATATTGAGTTTTCTTTTGACTAAAATGACGAGACTTTTAGTCGACTAAAACTTGACTGACAAAAAAAGATATGTGAATGACTAAATATGACTTAAACTAACAAGGACATTTGGCACAAGACTAAGACTAAATCAAAAATAGGTGACAAAATGAACACTAGCTCACACACACACACACACTACAGTAAGGTGTTATTGATGTCAGGTGCGTGATGGCGGCGGTGGTGTGTCGGCTCGCCGGCGCATGGCGTTCGTGGACGGCTCGCATTGTTACGCCTTCGCTCTGCGGCTTTTGGAGACGCGTAGCTGGGCTTTGAATGTGAAATTGTTCGCCGAGCAGCCGCGCGCGCTCCAGTCTTGTCTGGAAGAAGAAGGTGTCCGGCTGGAGCTTTGGGCTTCCTCATCTGATGTTCTTCCCACATGGAGAGGACCACCACCCCCATCTGCTTTCTGTGAGACGAGCTGCTGAAGATAAGTGCTGTTTCTTCCTCTAATCGGTCTAATGCTGCATTTGGTTTTGATGTGTTTATGTGACACATGGGCTGGACTTTCTTCTATTACTGAAACTTGGATTTGAGCCCACTTGCTTAGCTTTTACCAATGGGATGTATCTATTTAAGTACTTCGAGAAATGATTTTGACATAGGCGGAGTTTCACTTTTGTTGTGCTTGGGTATAATTTATATTAACCCATAAAAACCCGGACCAATTTATCCTTATAGGAAAATTATGGGGCATATAAAACAGGCTTAATGGACACTTGTAAGATGTTTCTGCAGTTGTTTTTGAAATACAACCCCTCCTTGTGAGAGATCTGTAATGTTACACATATGTGACATTGGGCGTTTATGATACATTTTTTATATTAGGCTACATATATGTCACATTGGGCATTTATTTCTCAGTTAAAAAAAACAAACTTTTCTTTTCCACAACATTTATCAAAATGATGCATATTATTAAAAAAATAAAAATAAAAACATATCAAGCCATAGGCGGATCTTCCAACACTTATCTCCTGCTTGCTGATTTGAAGAATCATTGTTGTCAGTGAGATGTAGAGATGCTAGTAGAGTCTGAAAACAGTTGCGTAACGTTTTGTCAGCCATTATGGTGTCATTGTGTCATTTTCAGTTTGCATGATTTCCTGGCATTTGGTGCAGATCATGCGCAGATCAATACCAATCAATATTTCAATTATATTAAACAGTGCTGTTAACATTTTTTTGAGTCCCAGATTTTATATAAAACATAGAGAAAATATATAACACTAAAAAAAATATTGAATCTGCTAAATTAATTGAGCAGCTCATTAATATTTTTCTTAATATGACAAATACATAACATCAAAATTCCACCAACTGTTGTAAGGTTAACAGCCCGATGTGACATATATGTCACCACAATATTTTCATAACTTGTTTTATATCAATTTGTTTAAGAAATGTATTAAAATCAGGTTAAGTGTAATCTATGATAAGTTATTAAAATGTTAAAATTGTTGCATGGGTTGAAACATACCTTTAGTAACAAAAACAAGCGTATTAAAAAATTGCTCACACTGCAACATGTGCTAACCAGACAGGCCACCATTTTGGTAATGTTGCCATGGCAACAAAAAATGCACAAATTGTCACATGACTGAACCTGGGTGTTCCTGATATGTCACTTAAGGACTTCCTGAGTTGAAATTTAGGGATATTGCTTTAAAAAGACCTTTTCAGATAATCACCAGTGTTTGTGACACCCGCGTCACTGTGGGTTCTTTTATAATAATAATAATGACAGCCTTTAACTGTTAGCGTTCGTGTCTCCTGTTTCACGCGCCTCAATCCGTATGAGACTAATGTAATGTTTCTGCTAAAAACTCACTCTATTGTGATCTTATGCAGCTATTATATATCATAACGGACACATAAATGTATAATGTGACAGAACGATGAAATTTTTCCGACATTGTAAGGTAAATTATTATTACGCAATATTGACTAATGGATCGGCAGAGAATCATTAAGTAATGATGGTCCTATTCTATCTAAAGAAATATGAGGTAAACGTGTGAATGGCCTACATATTTCTCCAAATGTGGACTAAAAGTTTGTAGCCTCGTGTACTGAAGCACTGTGATCAAAAATCAATTTGTGCAAACGCGATTGAATATGTAGGCTACAGGTTTGTGTCTCGTTATTGTTTTCAAAATATTAATAACTACAGATTTATTTTACATTCCTATCAGAAATTAAGAATTAGTAGTGTCATTGTAAATAGTGGTCAAATATCGAAGCTAATCTATTTAATACTTCAAAGCTCAAAGTTAAATCAGAATATTTATTACAAAAAATGTAACAGCTGCCAAAAAATAGTCTATAGCTCCAGTGTGAATTATTTTTAAAGGATTTTTTTTTTTTTTAAAGCAATCCCCTTCTGTTTTTTTTTTCACAAATCGCACCCTGATAATAATAATAATAAAGGAATTTAATAATTAAAGGATTAAATGGATTTAATTGTAGTTTTTGAAGTAATCAAAAAACTATTTGCAAATATTTTATTTCAAAAGAGTTCACTCTTAATATTCGTATGTCTAATATGTAGAAAATGCTAACGTGTCGTCACATTCATTTATGAATTACATGAATCATGGTCGCATTTTTTTCAGTTCAAAACGGCGAAATTTCACAAAAAGTGGAGAAGTTTGCTCTATTACTGTTGGTAGCTGAACATCTTTTTTATTCATAGCTCAGACAAAATCATTGGCTCTGGTCTGGGGGGGATTTAAATGCTTAGGGTTAGGGTTAGGAGATTTAGTTTGGGTTAGGGTAAGGGTTAGTTTTGAAGATTGACCGCTGGTGTGTGTCTCGCCTCCTCCTGGCTTTTCTTGATGAATGTTTTTATCTCTGGTCATTCCATCAGATTCTGATTATGGGTGATTTTGAACATTCATGTCTGTTGTCCTGGGAATTAACTTCTTGTTTGTTGAACGTTTCTATAAATCAGTATCATTTGCAATCACGCTTATATGGTACGCAATATAATTTCAATTAGGGAAAAAATATTTAAGACGTTTTTCCTGCTTAAAATAGGACACCGAACGCGAATAGCGTCAAAATCTCGTCTAGTTTGAAAAAGTCTTAAAACTACATTTTGTGACACAGTAGTATTTTTAAATTATGCGTGTTTCTCATCACGTGACTTCACCACGTGACAGCAGGGAGCAGGCTCCTGATTGGTTAACGCGGCGCGAATTGACGGCAAAGTTCAAATTTTTCAACTCAGGCTTCGAACGCGTGAATGCACAAAAGCACCACTCGCGTGTATCGCGCAAGATGCTCAATTCGCGCGAACGAGGTGGATTTGCGTCCTTCACGCTGCAGGACCTCCAGACGCGCAACATGACATCATGACTTTGTGTAAACATACACACCACTTTCTAAAGCCAAATGCCGTGTTATCTGTACGGATTTTGAGCTATCCGCGTGTATGTCTACACCGTGTGATTCCGTGTGAATGTAAATGGATTTATAAACATACTAAATTATGTTTTTTTGAAAATGTAAAAATGCAGAATGTTTCTTGTGATGGGTAGGTTTAGGGGTAGGGGCAGTGTGTGTGTGTGTGTGTGATGGGTAGGTTTAGGGGTAGGGGCAGTGTAGGGGGATAGAATGAAACGGCGTTGATAAACACGCTAAAAAGCGATTATGCGTCTTGATAGCACGCCAAAATGGCATAGCGAATTGGCGTGTCATACATACGCTATTTCATGAGATCAGTCTGAGACGCGCGTCAATGCGCCTTTACAATGACTTAACATTGAAATCACTCGCTCCAGACGCTCTATTCGCGTTTGGTGTGAACGCAACATAAATCGAGCGTTTGAAGCGAAATAGACGCGTGTTCAAGTCGCTCCAGGAGAATCATGTCATAAAACACCACTCTGCCTCTTTTCATTTTCATTAAAAATATATATTATTGGTTGGTTAACGTGGCGCAAATTGACGGCAAATTCATATTTTTCAACTCGAACATTTTGCTGCATGCTGCGTTCACACCAAACGCGAATAGAGCGTCTGGAGCGAGTGATTTCAATGTTAAGTCAATGGAAAGGCGCCGTTGACGCGATTCCTCCTCATTCGCACGGACGTGAATTGAGCGTCTTGCGCGATACGTGCGAGTGGTGCTTTTTGTGCATTCGCGCGTTTGAATCGAATTCGCGTCTGACGCCCGAGTTGAAAAATTTGAACTTTGGCGTCAATTTGCGGCGTGTTAACCAATCAGGAGCCTGCTCACTGCTGTCACATGGTAAAGTGACGTGATGAGAAACCCTGCATAATTAAAAAATACTACTGTCACAAAATGAGGTTTTAAGACTTTTTCAGGTGAGAATGTAGTTTAAAGCTCAAATCTGTGGTTTATTTATAAAGAGAGCGCCTATTTTAAAACAATAATCTTGTGTGTGTGTGTGTGTGAGCTCCAGTGGATCTGCGGCGCTCATTAACCCCGGCGAGAGCAGCCTTTCCTCGGCCAGTCCTTCTGCCTCTGATGTCCTGTAGTGGTTAAACATCAGATATAATTCATCTTGTGTGGATATAACGGCCGATCTTTGCTCTCATGAAGCATCATTTGTTGTCGGCCAAATCGTTTTGACTGAGGGCAAAGAGAAGTTTCATAACTTTATACTTTAGGATATTTAAATAAAGATGCAGTGAAGATAATGAAGGAGTTGCCTGGACCACATTTGTGTGGCTATTAATGTTTAATATATATTTTTAATGAAAATGAAAAGAGGCAGAGTGGTGTTTTATGACATATTTCTCCTGGAGCGGCTTGAACGCGCGTCTATTTCGCTTCAAACGCTCGATTTATACGCACACAAATGGATTCAAAATGTTCAGGCGTCCAACTAGACGAGATTTTGGCGCTCTATTCGCGTTCGGTGTGAATGCAATAGCAATAAAAATTTTCATAATTTTTTTAAGGTTGTTGCCTCAAGGCAACATTGTACCACAACGGACAAATTGAAACATTTGACATTTTCATGTATAAAAAAGAAATATATTTATTGAAAACATAAATTTCTTTAACCGGACACCTGAACAAACGTTTCAGATCCAGCTGTTGCTCTCAGGCAACGCAAGTATCACCAAACCATCATATAAGTTATCTTCATCCTCATCTTCATCCTCATCTCCATCTTCATCTCCATCTTCATCCTCATCTTCATCCTCATCTCCATCTTCATCTCCATCTTCATCCTCCTCTCCATCTTCATCCTCATCTCCATCTTCATCCTCATCTTCATCCTCATCTTCATCCTCCTCTCCATCTTCATCCTCATCTTCATCCTCATCCTCATCTTCATCCTCCTCTCCATCTTCATCCTCATCTTCATCCTCATCTTCATCCTCATCTTCATCCTCATCTCCATCTTCATCCTCATCTCCATCCTCATCTCCATCTTCATCCTCATCTCCATCCTCATCTCCATCTTCATCTCCATCTTCATCCTCATCTCCATCTTCATCCTCATCTCCATCTTCATCCTCATCTCCATCTTCATCTCCATCTTCATCTCCATCTTCATCTCCATCTTCATCTCCATCTTCATCCTCATCTCCATCTTCATCCTCATCTCCATCTTCATCCTCATCTCCATCCTCATCTCCATCTTCATCTTCATCTCCATCTTCATCTCCATCTTCATCCTCATCTCCATCTCCATCTTCATCCTCATCTCCATCTTCATCTCCATCTCCATCTTCATCCTCATCTCCATCTTCATCCTCATCTCCATCTCCATCTTCATCCTCATCTCCATCTTCATCTCCATCTTCATCTCCATCTTCATCCTCATCTCCATCTTCATCTCCATCTTCATCTCCATCTTCATCTCCATCTTCATCTCCATCTTCATCCTCATCTCCATCTTCATCTCCATCTTCATCCTCATCTCCATCTTCATCTCCATCTTCATCTCCATCTTCATCCTCATCTCCATCTTCATCCTCATCTCCATCTTCATCCTCATCTCCATCTTCATCCTCATCTCCATCTTCATCTCCATCTTCATCTCCATCTTCATCTCCATCTTCATCCTCATCTCCATCTTCATCCTCATCTCCATCTTCATCCTCATCTCCATCTTCATCCTCATCTCCATCTTCATCTCCATCTTCATCTCCATCTTCATCTCCATCTTCATCCTCATCTCCATCTTCATCCTCATCTCCATCTTCATCCTCATCTCCATCTTCATCCTCATCTCCATCTTCATCTCCATCTTCATCTCCATCTTCATCTCCATCTTCATCCTCATCTCCATCTTCATCCTCATCTCCATCTTCATCCTCATCTTCATCTCCATCTTCATCTCCATCTTCATCCTCATCTCCATCTTCATCTCCATCTTCATCCTCATCTCCATCTCCATCTCCATCTCCATCTTCATCCTCATCTCCATCTTCATCCTCATCTCCATCTTCATCCTCATCTCCATCTTCATCCTCATCTCCATCTTCATCTCCATCTTCATCTTCATCTCCATCTTCATCCTCATCTCCATCTTCATCCTCATCTCCATCTTCATCTCCATCTTCATCTCCATCTTCATCCTCATCTCCATCTTCATCTCCATCTTCATCTCCATCTTCATCCTCATCTCCATCTTCATCCTCATCTCCATCTTCATCCTCATCTCCATCTTCATCCTCATCTCCATCTTCATCTCCATCTTCATCTCCATCTTCATCCTCATCTCCATCTTCATCCTCATCTCCATCTTCATCCTCATCTCCATCTTCATCTCCATCTTCATCTCCATCTTCATCCTCATCTCCATCTTCATCCTCATCTCCATCTTCATCCTCATCTCCATCTTCATCCTCATCTCCATCTTCATCTCCATCTTCATCTCCATCTTCATCCTCATCTCCATCTTCATCTCCATCTTCATCTCCATCTCCATCTCCATCTTCATCTCCATCTTCATCCTCATCTCCATCTTCATCCTCATCTTCATCCTCATCTCCATCTTCATCCTCATCTCCATCTTCATCTCCATCTCCATCTTCATCTCCATCTTCATCTCCATCTTCATCCTCATCTCCATCTTCATCCTCATCCTCATCTCCATCCTCATCCTCATCTCCATCTTCATCCTCATCTCCATCTTCATCTCCATCTTCATCTCCATCTTCATCCTCATCTCCATCTTCGATCTCTCCCTGTCGGATCGTCACTATGACCTTCATCTTCCTCTTCCTCATCTGTTGTGTTTTATACCTTTTTTAAGTGCTATAGAAAATGTGCAGATCATAATATGTGCAGTTATGTGAATTACTATTCTTATACGTGCATTACAAAATCATGCAAAAATGCAAATATATTTAGAGAATTCTAGCTGTTTTCCTTTATACTATATTTGTACCCAACCCAGTGTGTGTGGCCTTATGCGATTCCATTATGGTACAATGTGGCCTTGAGGCAACACACAGTGTTTTGTTATTTACTCTAAAACATTTGATGATATATAATGTAAAGTTCTTGAAATACTTCTTTACTTACCAGTGAAGGCGACTCGTATTGTTTGTGGGTGATCAACTGGAATGAGGGACAAATGCACTTTTCATTGGAGAAAATATGGAGTCATGTGACCTGTGCACATGTGCTGAACCAGGACACAAAATGGACCCCTGTGGGTCATGTGACCACTTTTTTGCACTTTCATTGATTAGTATTTGAGTTCTTCTTCCCGGAAATGGGTTTGAACAATAAATTGGTGTTTCATTTTATTAAAAATAAACTAAAATGGAGGCACCGTACTATAGAGGGATATTCATGCACTGTAAAAAAATATTTCTAAAGTTAGTTACCTGGTCGCCTTAAAGCTACACTGTGTAACTTTTTTAGTTTATTCTTAGCTAAAAACACTTAGTTCTTTCAAAAATATACATGCTCATTAATGTATATTTACTTCTTTCAAGTAATAAAGTATTCTCGTAAGTTTATAATATGCCATTGTAAACACATACGGGTGAGGGTTTGAATGCCGGTCGCCATGTTGCTCCTCCATCTTGAAAGTACATTAGCCAAAGAGGGACATACCCGTAAATTCAAGCTTTGCCTTTGGCGTTTTAACACTCGATGGCACCGTGTCCAATGTGGACGAGGTCGAACTGGAAGCCATGTTAATCTTGGACTAAATCGGCCACCGTAGGAGTTAAAACCAAATCGGAATTGAGAGGAACAGAAACTAATATTCACTGGATGGTCATATACAAGTTCACCACTAGATGGGGGAAAATATCACACAGTGTAGCTTTAATTTTGAGTTCATTGAAATAAAAAGTTTGAGTTAATACAATGAACATTTGAGAATCGACATCACCCATGCTTTGTAAGCATATTGCGTAATTGTGTCTTATTTGTAATAATGCAGTGAAACATGCTAAATTGTGCTATTTTCATGATTTATCACAATATTTTTTATTTATTTATGTGGTTCAGATACAATATTTTGAGTTTCTATTTATTAAACCAATTTCCTTTATTATATTAACTTTTATTTTCAATGAACTAAAAATTAAGGCAACCAGGTTACTTACTTTTTTAAGTTAAAACAACATAATTTTTTTCTATGTGAAAACAGCTCTTGTGATATTGCTTAATATAGTGTGTTCTGTTATATAAAAAAACTAAATCTCAGAATTTTGTGGCCATTGATATTAATTTTGGGCATTTTTGAGACAATTTTTGACACAGCTCAGCAACACAAGAAATCACATACTAGGAAGTTATTGATCGCATTTTAAGCTGAAAGTTTTACATCAAATCACATGAATGATGTTAAATCAGACAATGCTCCGGTGACAAGACCAAGACCGTCATGGACACATTTACTTAATTTTTTTTAGGTGTATTTGAATATATATTTAAATAATCTCAAAGACTATTTAGAAATGGTGATTTAAAGTGTTAGTTTTTACATTACTTAGTCAAACCTAATCATTGTGTTAGAAAGAGAACACAAGGAGGCATTTTGTTACCCTTTTTTTATTCAGAATTTGTACAAAAAAAAAATTTATTCAATTGTAACACTAAGTAAATTAAGTATTTAAAAAAAATTATCAGAAAGATGCGAAGGATGAAGCCTGAGCTTCCAAGTGCACAGTTTGTGTGTGTGAGTGAGTGAGTGTGTGTGTGTGAGTGAGTGAGTGTGTGTGTTTGTGTGTGAGAGTGTGGGAATGAGTGCGTGTGTGTATGTGTGTGAGTGAGAGTGTGGGTGTGAGTGAGTGTGTGTGATAGTGCGTGTGTGTGAGTGAGAGTGCGTGTGTGTGTGATAGTGTGTGTGTGCGTGAGTGAGTATGTGTGAGAGTGTGTTTGTGAGTGAGTGTATGTGTGAGTGAGTGCGTGTGTGAGTGAGTGTATGTGTGAGTGAGAGTGCGTGTGTGTGTGATAGTGTGTGTGAGTGAGTATGTGTGAGAGTGTGTTTGTGAGTGAGTGTGGGTGTGAGTGAGTGTGTGTGTGAGTGAGTGTATGTGTGAGTGAGAGTGCGTGTGTGTGTGATAGTGTGTGTGTGCGTGAGTGATTATGTGTGAGAGTGTATGTGTGAGTGAGTGCGTGTGTGAGTGAGTGTGCGTGTGAGAGAGAGAGAGTGTGTATGTGTGAGAGAGAGAGAGAGTGTGTGTGTGTGAGTGAGTGAGTATGTGTGAGAGTGTATGTGTGAGTGAGTGCGTGTGTGAGTGAGTGTGCGTGTGAGAGAGAGTGTGTATGTGTGAGAGAGAGTGTGTGTGTGTGAGTGAGAGTGCGTGTGTGATAGTGCGTGTGTGTGTGATAGTGTGTGTGAGTGAGTATGTGTGAGAGTGTGTTTGTGAGTGAGTGTGGGTGTGAGTGAGTGTGTGTGTGAGTGAGTGTATGTGTGAGTGAGAGTGCGTGTGTGTGTGATAGTGTGTGTGAGTGAGTATGTGTGAGAGTGTGTTTGTGAGTGAGTGTGGGTGTGAGTGAGTGTGTGTGTGAGTGAGTGTATGTGTGAGTGAGAGTGCGTGTGTGTGTGATAGTGTGTGTGTGCGTGAGTGAGTATGTGTGAGAGTGTATGTGTGAGTGAGTGCGTGTGTGAGTGAGTGTGCGTGTGAGAGAGAGAGAGTGTGTATGTGTGAGAGAGAGAGAGAGTGTGTGTGTGTGAGTGAGTGAGTATGTGTGAGAGTGTATGTGTGAGTGAGTGCGTGTGTGAGTGAGTGTGCGTGTGAGAGAGAGTGTGTATGTGTGAGAGAGAGTGTGTGTGTGTGAGTGAGAGTGCGTGTGTGATAGTGCGTGTGTGTGTGAGTGAGAGTGCGTGTGTGTGTCAATATCACACTCTTGATGTTTTAAAGTGTCACCCCTTTACTGCGGTGTTCTTTAGTTGAGGATTGTGGCCGATTTGTAGATTGTACACATTCTGTGAATTTTTGCAGATTTCCCGCTCATCTCCTGTGGTCGGTCATTTTTGAATGAAGAGCACAAGTGGGAGTATGTTTTTTTTACGACCACTTGCATGCTCGAATCATGCCCTCAATCAGTTTTTTTGTGTTCACATTCCTAATGCCATAAAAGTCACCAGGTTTGATATCATTCCGATGAAGCTGTGATTTTTAGAAATTCAAAACATTATTTTCTGGTCAAAAATGACCGAAGAGCACCTGAGGGAAATCATGTTTGCTCAGAGATTCTGGACAATATTGCGCCTTTTAAAATGAGATCTCAAAAAGTAAAAAAAACAACCTTGTATTAATGTGTTCCCTACCCTGTTTAAGGATCTGTGTGAGCAGGCAAGTGATTGGGTTATCAAGAAAGCTGAGGTTCAAATGATACCATATATGTCTAGTTTTGTGCTGCACAACTTAAATGATTATGATGCAATATTGGACCCACGGGTGGGTCGATGCAGAGCTGAAGATGATATTCCCCCGTCGTGATTGTAGACACTATTGGTGCCAGTATATTATCAATCATTACCAGTCGTTTATTTGATGGTATTGTACATCAGGGCTTAAGCATGATATTATTGAACCAGTCCTGAAGAAAATTAAATTCAGATTCTCAGGATTTCAAAAAAATTTCTAAATGACCTTTTATAAATAAGATCTTAGAGAAAGTAGTCCATAATCAACTTGTTGACTTCTTGATTGTCTTTTCATGACACCAGTATTGTGTATTTAGAGACACTGTATGTGTGTATGGGAAGCTTTTACATTTGGGTCGGCCAAATCCAGCTGGAAAAAGAGGTTAATACTGTATGAAATTAACATGAACTATGATTTAATAAATGCTGTAGAAGTGCAGTTTATTATAAATTCATGTTAACTTATGAAACCTTATTGTAAAGTGTTGATATCTGTAAATGGATTTCAAAGCCTCACATTTGGCTTTTTTTTTTATTGACTAAACCGTAGTGTATACTATGTAGAAGATCAATGATATACATACACGTACAGAAGAGAGGAGGAAAAAAAAGGAGACGGAGAACAAAAGAAAAACCAAGAGAAAGAGAATAGAAATAGAGTTGTAGTAGAAGTAGTAATCATAATAGTAACGATAATTATAACAACAATAGTAAAATAATATTCATGATAATATTAGTAATAGTAGTGGTAACATTTCTAAATTATAATAATAATGGTATTAATAATAATAGTATTAGTAGTAGTAGTAATAATAATATTCATGATAAGTGATTGTGGTAGAAACATTCGTCATGCATAATAATAATAATAGTATTAATATTAGTAGTAATAATAATAATAGTAGTGGTGGTAGTTACAACAATAATGTTCATAATAATAATAGTAGTAGTAGCATTAGTAATTTATAATAGTAATAATAATTATACATTTGGCATTTCTGATATCAATAATTAGGAGTAATTTCCCATATCTAACAATCACATTCATATCAGAAATTAACATTTTTACTGATATCAAGAACAGACATTTTCACTAGCAACCACACAATTGTTAAAGGATTAGTTCACTTTTAAATCAACTTTCGCTGATCATTTCCTCACCCCCATGTCATCCAAGATGTCCATGTCTTTCTTTCTGCAGTTGAAAAGAAATTAAGGTTTTTGATGAAAATATTCCAGGATTGTTCTCCATATAATGGACTTCAATGGGCTCCAAATGGTTCAAGGTCCAAATGACAGTTTCAGTGCAGCTTCAAAGGGCTTTAAACGACGCCAGATGATGAATAAGGGTCTGATCTAGACAAACCATCAGCTTCTGAGAGAAACAGAGTGTGGTCATAGATATATTGATCGTAGATGCCTCATTAGTGTCTGCACGGATCAGTAGAATGAGGCATTTACGATCGATACATCTATGACCACACTTGTATTTTGACCTCACTAAGCAGAAGTTATGGCGGAGCTCAGAGATGATCACGTTCGTCTGATAAGAGGTAAAATAATAGCATAAATACTGCTGGGTTTCTCTCAGAAGCTGATGGTTTGGCTAGAGAAGACCCTTATTCATCATCTGGTGTTGTTTAAAGTCCTTTGAAGCTGCACTGAAACGGTCATTTGGACCTTGAACCGTTTGGAGCCCATTGGAGTCCATTATATGGAGAACAATCCTGGAATATTTTCATCAAAAACATGAATTTCTTTTCAACTGCAGAAAGAAAGACATGGACATCTTGGATGACATGGGGGTGAGGAAATGATCAGCAAAAGTTGATTTAAAAGTGAACTAATCCTTTAAAATCAATGATTTATATTTGCTAGTAAGAACTGTAGTTACACTATTTAAAAATGTAATTGTTACAGTAATTATATATTTAAGTACAGAGTAATATTTAATGAACTATATGTCCTTACTACAGGGTTACTCGTGTCTCAATTATACATTTTTCTTTTATACTATAATTAATTATATTAAGATCAAGTTCCATGAAGATATTTAGTAAATGTCCTACTGTAAATATATCATTAGTAGTAATATGCACTAAGGACTTGATTTGGACAACTTTAAAGGAGATTTTCTCAATATTTAGATGTTTTTGCACCCTCAGATTCTCAAATATTGTCCTATCCTAACACACTCTGAATAAATAATCTTTCATTGATGTGTGGTAAGGTCAAAAAATTGACCCGTATGACTGGTTTTGTGGTCCAGTAAAATAAAGTTTAGGACTGGTCATATCTTTTTAAGTCAGTTACATAAAGTAGATGTCAGACGCGCAATAATAAAACAGAAGTCCGGACAGGTGCTCGTCTCCTTTATTAATTCAGTCTTCAGTAATACAACACTTCAGATGATACTATAGTTTACTCTTACAGTTAGAAGTACATCTTGCACCCTAGCGACATGAAGCAGGTTGATCTAAACACACACACACACACACACACACACACACACACACACACACACACACACACACACACACACACACACACACACACACACACGAGCAGCAGAGAGGAAGGACATGAACTGGAGAGATGGTTGGGAATGTGACCGTTGCTGCTCATCTCTCACTCTCTTACTCCACTCAAACACACACATGAGCCGGACATCCCAATGTCGACATTTCGGAAAAATATATACTGTAGCACATTGGATGCCTCGTCCCAAATACACCGGTCTAGTGCAACACAGAAATGTAACATCATTAGGAGTGATGGTGCAAATACAGCGCACTACAAATAAATCTAGGGTTACGCGTGAGCCGTTAGTTTTTGAAAGCTGCGGTTTGTTCGCACACGACCCATCCAGGCATGCAGACAGACAAGCACACAGACGGGGTGTGTGTGTGTGTGTGAGACCGCTCAACTAACAACCGTTGATAAACGTGTGCCATCGAGACAGGAAAAGAAAACAATAAGTGAGAACGTCTAAGTGTTGATGGTCCACTGGCCTGTGAGGGTGGAGCCTCACTTCTGGAAAGCCTGCTGGAGTTGGGGATGGGGGTGTGTGTGAACAGCAGAGGAGTGTGTGATGGTCCTGTGGTGCTTATGGCACTGGGACGACACGCATGGTGTTGGTGTAACCGGAGCCTGGACGCCAGCCGGTCAGCACGATGACCACATCACCGGTCTTGAAGAATCCACGAGCCTTACCTGAGGGAGACACAAGAGGGGTTGATATGAACAAGTGCAAGGGGTGAAAGGAAAATCAGGGCTCAACATTAAAAAAAATTCCCATCAGAGTTTTGCTGGCCCCTTCTATATTTTTATTGGCCCTGAAAGAAATAAGGAAAACTTTTCCATTAAGCTGTATGTATTGTATACATTAGGATTAATCAATACAGAAAATGGAGTACATGAATTAAGAGCTAGAGAGCCCCTGGAGACATGCAAAAATAAAAAATTCAGTTACAATGACAAATTTGGTTATTACCTGACCAGTAATGTTAGCACTGTGTTTGCCTATATAATGTGTATCTTTGTTAATTGTTTATCTTTTGTTTTATATATATATATATATAAGATATTTTTGGCTTCATTTAGCCGTAGTCACGTGACATAGATGTTTTGAATCACGCTTCGGATCGTTCGACTCGAAACATCTGCGCTTCGGATCGCGCAAAGCTTCGAAACTACAGTTTTGCGTCAGCCATCCCTGACGTGCACATGAAACCGAAAGTATAATTTACTCGTCTCGGTCGGTTTCGGAGCGCGCGCGCTGCCTTTGGAATGACACCCAAATTCACTCATGACACAAGTCAAGCACTCGCACTTTGGATCTATCAATTATGAGCAAAGTTACAGTGATATATTAGCTAGCTAGTTGAGTAACTTACCTTCCACATGCTACATCGGTGAGGTACTGAGAGCCAACGTCTTCGCAATTCTGTATGACGGTATGACGTTTGTTTTGCCTTTGCGAATGGACAATTGGATTGACGGTATGACGTTTGTTTTGCCTTTACGGATGGACAATTGGATTGGATTGGCCATTCAACTAGCCCGACATACTCTTTTACTGGCCCCGGGCCATTGCTTATGTCGAGCCCTGAAAATGATGGATTTTTCACACCGACTTATTTTTCATCCATGCAAATACTTGAGTAATTGTGCCTAGTGTTATTTTCGTTAACAACCTTTGTAAACGTGACTAAAGGTCCTTTCACACTGGACGCGATTTTGACACGCGAATTATTATATAACATATTATATAATTTGCGCGATGGTTTTATTTTTTGATCAGCTGTTTGTGTAATGAGAGCTTTCAAACCGAACGCGAATGTGCTGTGGCGAAAAAACAATGTTTATTTTTTTCGTTTCGATGACGATTTTTTTTTTAACACTCGCAGTGACAGAAAAGGCTTAAACCAAACACATACAAGGAAACAAAGGTGACGAAATGTCCAGTTGATGTCACTAGCCATTCAATCAATATTAACCTTTGCCAGGTGTCGCATTTCTCACGAGATTACAGCTGTCGTTGTGTTTACAGCTGTGCAGATGCAGCTGTGTTTGCCCACTGTAGGCAACAGATTACGATATTATAATCAATACATTGATTTTTTTTTTTATCCAATTGTGTCCGCGACTATAGAAAGTGAATGTGTTTCCGTCAGTACGACTGGCACTTAAATGTTTACATTGTGACTCAACTGGAAACACAGCAGCTCCGGATCGAGCCGTTCCTGAAGAGTGTGTGTGTGTGTGTGTGTGTGTGTGTGTCGTCAGATGCGCTGCTACCGTCTCTGTCTGGAGGAACTCCTCAAATTGTCCCACGAACATTTGAAAGTAAGTTCGGAACCGGCCATGATAAAGTTTTAGCTCCTGTACAAGATGAGCATCCTCCCCTTCAGACTCTGTTCTTTAAGACTGGCTGCACCCAAAACCTTCTCTGTCTTTTAAAGAAAATGAAAAGCTCGTCTCCACTGAATGATTACGTGTCCGTGTTTTCTCAGCTGTCGCCGCGGATGTTTTGGAATGTTGGAGCTCTGATACGTCGCAAACTCGCGTCGCGGCTGGTGTGAATGGTTTTAACGCGAACTATTCGCACACGAAATATTCGCTTTTTCCGCTTCGCTTTTTCGTTACGCGTCCGGTGTGAAAGGGCCTTAAGATGAGACGACATGACAAAAGGTCTTGAATGATAGCTGTGACTTTATCAACATGCAATATCTTTGACGAAAAAAGACGAGACTAAAGCCCTATTCGCACGGGATTAGTATTATCTGGGGACCTCTGGTGATTTGTAATAATTGCAGAGAATGTCTGTGATCTTATGCTGCCTTCACGTGCTATCGGATATTTCCTAATTCCCACTTTAGAAGTCGTGATTACGAGCTTGTTGCATTCAAGTGCTTTGTTGTCGGAGTGAACAGGAATCATGTGGGACACCAGGTTATTCTGGCCTATTTATGGGGAAAATCTTACTAAAACCAACATCATATGTAGTTTCCCATGCACCGACAACCATATAAACATTCCAGATAGTCCGCTTTCTGCTGATTCTGTAATTTCAGTCAAATGCAGGCTATTTTCGCTGTGTACCAAACATACAATACGCTTCATATGATTACTCTTACATGTAAATATGTACTACATTAATGTCAAGACAAGATGACCTAGCTGTTTTGGGGGAAAAAAAACTATAAAACCACACCTGCCACAGCAGTCTAGTTCTCCCCGCCACCATGTTTAAAGCTTATGACACGCCCATCTCGGGAATTGGGGTATCAAAATTATTTCCGAACTTCCCAGTGGTAAACACGACATCAGAGGGCGTTCATTTGCAATTTTTACCTAGGAAACTCGTATTTACGATAATTCCGATAGCACGTGAAGGCAGCATTAATCCCGTCCGAATCGACCATGTCTGTAATTTGTAAAGTAAAAATTCCTATGCAAATTACCTACCATATTTCGGCAAACACCGAGGTCCTGTGATAATATTAGTCCCGTGTGAATCGGCATCTCTGCGATTTGGCCAGGATTAGGTGGATTGTATTTTTTGCAAGGTTTTTGTTTCCTGTGTGCATTTCTATCTATATCTTTCACGAAGAATGGAGCTAGGCTGCATATAATGCGCACTGTTATGAATTCCCGCGCGGATTATACTTTCACTTTAGAATGAGCACCAATATGGGAGTAAATTGTTTGAATGGTGGGTTTAATATTATTCTTAATGAAAAACACAAAAACAGAACATATGACAAACTCACTTAAATGGGCACTTTTACATTTAGCTTTGAAACTGAATCTTCCGCCGTATATTGTTGTTATTATATTGCTCAGTTCAGTTTTTAGTTGTAGCGTCTGATCTCTAACTGAACTAAATTATTTTTATTACTATAAAACAATCAAAATGATATCGATACGACTGTTTATAATTTCATAAAGCTATCTATATAGCCTAATGAAAAACATGTACAAGTCTTGACATCATATCCGGAAGATAAGTCAGTAAATTCCAGTAAAATCACAGGCTTGCTTATCCTGTGCGAATGCGCCACTCAAATTCAGATGTGGGGAAGTAATTTCTAAATCACACGAGGTCCCCAGATAATACTAATCCAGTGCGAATAGGGCTTAAAAAATAAAAACTTGACCAAAATCACTCTTTGGTTTTGTCTGGGGGCTGGGGAGGAGCGTTCATGCTTGAGGTTGCCAGATTTCAATCCCCAATCAGAGCTTTTCTGTTAAAAGAACACGCACTATATCCGCTGTTTTACTTCAAAGTTGCAATCGGGCAACCATGAGCTCTCTCAAAACAGCAATAAACAAGTGCAGCATTTCACTAATCTCCATTTGAGATGTTCTGCTTCTGTCTGGTGAGTCGTGAGAGAACACACACACCGACTAGGAGCCGTTTGTGCAACTAAATCTGCCATCAAACCTTCTCAGTGATGAACTGTAATAAATCTTGGATCTCTAGACTATTTGCGATTTGTGTTTGCTGGATCCCGGAGTGTGTGTGTGTGTTAGGGCTGAACGATATATCGTTATCGTATCTATATCTAGATATGAACTTTCAAGATATTACTATCGAAAAAAGCAACGATATAGACGATATAGATTTCCCCTCTCCGCGCTCGCCCTACATACAACTCTGGCAGACTGGCAGTCACAACAAACATCAGTTTTACGAGTGCCCTTGAATGCACTGCTTAAGCCAGCGCGCGCGCACTACAGGAACTTGAGAGGGGGGCGGCGTTTCCATGGTGACACGTCATTGCTTGTCACGTGACACACCGCAGCAGCAACAGCGCTGAATGAATGATCTGCTTTTGTCATTTTTTTATTCAGAATATTCACAAATTTGTTAGCTATGGCATGAAATATCTGATATTCCGATTGTCAAATACATGCAAGTGGAAGTATATTGTTGTTTAAACACCTTTATAACGATCGCGTTAGTTGAACTGTATGCGCGATGGGCGCCGCCGTGTAATGCTGCCTTCACGTGCTCTCGGAATTATCGTAAATACGAGTTTCCTAGGTAAACATTGCACATAAACGCCCTCACATTTTGAAACTTGAATGCAATGCGCTCGTAATCACGATTTCAGAAGTCGGAATCATCAAATTTCCGATAGCACGTGAAGGCAGCATTAGTTTGTGACGCAGTTCAGAGAATCGGATCTGTTGGATTTACAACCTCTATGTTTACAACACGTGAATTCATCCACTTCTCCCGAAATACTTAAAAGTAAGTGGCTGGTGAATTGGGAATAGAATAGAGTAAACATTGAAGTTACTTACACAATGTGTATCTGATATGAATAAAATGTGTCGAATTATTATAATGGAAAGGATTAATATTAACGTTACCTCTGTCATAGACATCAGTGTGTATTTTACAAACTCTAAATGTATTGTTTTTTTTAGTACTTGTGTGAATTTATATGTTTGAAACCTAAAATAAACAGTATGTGGTTGAAAACACTGAAAAGTTGTGATATATGACAGCTCTGAGCGCGCCTGTCTCTGGCTAAATTCAACATTTGACTTTAGCAGTTGATCATGTGATGCTCTTGATCATCCGCTCCAGCCTAGACTGATTACACCTGTGATCGTACGTGCGAAAGGCTTAAAAACAATACATTTTCTGACACAAATTTTTGAAATGTAGGCTTAAATCAAACACATTTTAATTCAGATTCTGGTTTTCACCGAACACGTAGTCATATCGTATTGTATCGATATCGAGATATCTGGCAGGAAAATCGAGATATGAAATTTTGTCCATATCGTTCAGCCCTAGTGTGTGTGTGTGTGTGTTCCGGTTATGAGTGGAAACACAGGCGGTGAGTGAAACTGCTTCAAATGTGTGTGTTTTGTTGGCAATCAGTGAGTAAGTGCATATAATGTGAACAACACCAACGTATAGAGAATCGAGAGTTATCCAGGGCGTGTGTGTGTGTGTGTTTGTTCCCGGCCATGAGTGGAAACCGCAGGCGGTGAGTGAAACTGATCAAATGTGTGTGTTTTGTTGGCAATCAGTGAGTAAGTGCATATAATGTGAACAACACCAACGTATAGAGAATCGAGAGTTATCCAGGGAGAGAGTGTGTGTGTGTGTGTGTGTGTGTGTTTGCGCTCATGAAAAATGTTCCCTAATTTCTTTTCTCGCTGAGAAAATGCTGACAATGTCATGGCACTGAATCTGCAGTAGCACACGATCATGGATGAACAACACACACACACACACACACACACACACACAGTGTCAAAAAGACAGACAATTGTGTGTGTGTATTTGACCATTTAGGCTGAAATAAGCCTCTGAAAAGAACGGTGTTACTCGCAGGCTGTTTATGAAGTGGATTTGTGCGTGTGAAACCTGTGGGAATGAGTAAAAATGTGTGAAATTCAGGCCTTGTAACACCAACACTATTCAAGCAGAGCGAACGAGACAAGTGAGAGGCGGCGTGTGTGTGTGTGTGTGTGTGTGTTAACTGGCTGTCAGAGAGAGCACCACTGCTATCAGTGTATCGATACTGCAGAAACTGAGTATTAGAGCCATTTCAGATACTTCAGTATTGATATGTATCGAAAAAAATCTATATTTCTGCATGTGTTTGTGTTCAGAACGACTTGACGGATCCTCGTTGTTTAGTGTGACGTCTAGTTTACTCGCCAACTATTAACAAGTGAATGATTTCAGTTGTTTTGTAGTTGTTCCAGCGTTTAGTAACATCTGTCTTACCGACTTCCATGGCAAAATTGACCCGCAGGTCCACATCCTCGGCCCACACGTCATTAGAAGTGTTGTTGTAGAATATGGGGAAGATGCCGCGGTACAGATGGGCCTGGCGGGCCGTCTGCTCGTTACGGGTCACGGCTATGATTGGGGCGCGGGGCCGGTACCGGGAGATCAGATGAGCAGACCTGGAATATCAGACAGGAGCGTTAATGAAAGCCGGGGAAATAATGGAGAAGATAAAAATTATGCAGAATGTTCTGAGGATACCAGCAGACACGTCTTACTCTTTCAGACACTCACTAAAAGATAACAGGGTCAAGGACAGACTCACCTACACTAGCACAAACAGAGACATGTGACCAAATCAAATTACTGACAGACAGTGAAGCTAAAACCCTACTCCATTCTGTTCACTCAGCTCTTACACACACACACACACTTATAGATCTCACTCACAGACATTCAGGGGAAAGGGGTCAGGGAATGAAGATCATTTAAATCTGAAAGATTACTGACAGACAGTGAAGCTAAAACCCTACTCCATTCTGTTCGCTTTGCACCACACACACACACACACACACACACACACACGGGAAAGGGGTCAGGGAAGTTCATTTAAATCAATGCTATAATCTAATTTAATTTGCATCTCTATTCTGCTTTTAGTGAACACAGAAATACTTTTTCACTGAGATGATGGACAACTAATGTATGATGTTAGTAAAATCAGCAGAACCCCCTAAAAAAAATGTGATATTACTATTGGGGGGGGGGGGGGGGGGGGGTGATCCTACTTTGATTTGTTTTTTCTTTTTTTTTTTATAAATGCATTTACTTTTATTCACCAAGGACACATTAAATTGAGCGGGTATTTCATGCAGCTGTTAAAGTTTAATAGAATATGAACTTTGATTAAACAGTATCGGAAAATGTATTAAAAATGAATCCGTTTTTACATTTGAGTTCATCAAGTACAGGGCTCCAGACTAACTTTTTTCACTAGGAGCACAGTGGCCCCCAACTGAAAACTTTAGGGGCACAACCAGAAATTTTAGGGGCGCTCACCGTAAATCAACATGCTAACCAAATCTACTAATTTCCACTGTATTACTAATAGGAATCGGTATCATTAAGGTTTTAATGGTATTACTACTCTTACCCATACTGCTTTTCGATCCGGTACTTTAATGGTATTCTTATCGGTTCTTTTTATTATACTTTATTTTTTATTTTATAAAAAAAAAAAAAAAAAAAAAAACATAATTAAGAACATAATTAACATGGCTTTATAATCTGAAAAGTAAAATATCTAAAGCAAAAGAAACCGCAATGTTTGAACAAAAATATAAAACATCTATTTGTAAATGGACCAGTGTGCAGGCATTCGGAAGGTCTGCTAACATTAATATTACAGTAAAGAACAAACCTACAAAGAAATCTAATAAAGTAATGAAATGTAAAATAACACTGCATAGTTTTCACTGTATAAATTGATAGATTAATGCTTATAAAAGCTAAAGTTATTCATTCAAGAGATGTGAATATTTTCTATTTGCCTTTTGTTCGATTCGAATGAATGGCTCAATCGTCAGCAGGTTTATCAGACGCTGCCCCTTTAAGACCGATCGAATGTAGAACTAATAATATCATATTCTCCTATTTCTCCAAACTATTTACGCCCATTTAAGATATAAACTGTTAAAATAACTACTCTCCAATCCGGTCATTTTGACACCAGCTATTTGTTGTTTATTTGATGGTTTAGACGCGCACACGAAGCCTAAAATATTATGTGCAAGTCGGCAGCACACACACACATAAGCCGCCTTGAAGTTAGAAACAGCGTCCCTTGCGTGGATTGTGCATTTAATAGCTCTTTATTATCAAACACATCCCGCAGTTTAGCAACAGTAGAGAGACTGCAGTTTACAACAATCACTGAATCTGACGTTTAGTTTAGGTTTATGGAGAAATGACAGCGCAAGGCTATGACGGGAAGGATGTCGCGCTATAGGAATAGTTTTACCTCATATCATCTTTTTTTTATAATTCTTGGAAGCCAAAATCGAAAATAAAATTAGATTAATATCACAGCACATCCCTAAAGTTTAAGCAGACTAAACTTTAGTGTAGTTCTCTTGGCACTCATTAAGCTGACTGTGGTGTTGTGTTCGCTGTAGCTCCACGTGAGAGAGCGCTCGCTTTCTCTCTTCTGGATTGCGAATGGCAAAAATGCATCACGGACAAATGGTTTAATATTCTCTCATATAGAAACGGCTGGCAAAGATAGAATTTGCCAGACATAACGTCTATCAATTATAATTAGTAAGTGTATTTTCTTAATTTCTCCAGTGCCGACAGCAGGCAAATTTACTGGTCGCACATGTGCCACTGGATGTAAAATTCAGTCGCACACTCAAATTTTAGTCGCAAAATGTGACCATTTAGTCGCACTCTGGAGCCCTGAAGTAGAGCGAGGTTCACTCTCACGCCCTGTCCTTTCCTCATGGTAGCGCTCGCCCGTTGTGCTTTCACACTGGCAGTGTTTGTCGCGCTCAGGTTAATCGCAGCTCATTGCAAATACAGACGAATATCGTCCATTGTGTCCCCTTTCCCAGTTCTCCCCCGACCCGTCTGTCTTGTGCTTTGATTTATGATGGGCAGTATATCTGCTGCGAATGCGACCCTGTCCCCCTCTGTCCAAAACACATCATATAACACGCTGTATATAGGCATAGATATGTAAATAGGTAGTTTACATGATAAAAGTAACATTAAAGTGAAGAGAAGCCTCTAGTTTTATTTAAGTCATTGCTGTTTCAACTGGATAAAATCATTGAGACTTGCAGCTTGTACTGAGACCTCTGTGCCGAACTCCAACACTTCTCACGGGCTGTTTAACAAGTGGTCATGTGATCGAGACACTCAGCAAGTAAACATTTGTGAGCCACGAACAAGTAGCGCGGATTCGTTCTGCTTCTGCCGTGTTTCCCTGGCCTGAAATCTAGTACTGCCACCTTGTGTTGACATTGTGAAACTGCACGATTTGTAAATTATGCGTGGCGGGCCACAGATTAAATGTTTTAATGGACAAGCTGCGGGCCGTTTGAAATTCATCCCCGGGCCGCATTTGGCCTGCGGGCCGGACTTTGGACACCCCTGCTTTAAGACAAATGCACAGACCTAATATAAATGACATGCATCTGTTTTCATGCATCCCTAATAAATAAATTATATATATATATATATACACACACATGTTAAGGAGAAAAAAGTCCATTTTTGTTTGATTACAATACTCTATATTACTTAAAATAATTGAAAAACCTTACTTATACTTAAAACATTACTTTAAAACTTTAAACCCTTGTACACATTCCTAGTGTATTGTATAATATAAAATAAATGTATATAAAGATTAACACTGGCAGCTCAGAGCTGTACAGCAGCATTTAAGTATGAAATTTAATGAATAAATGTAAAAAATAAAACACTTCATAGACTTCACTATAAAATATACACTGATTCTTATTAAAGCTGCTGTATTAGTTTTTCAGTCAAGAGCAGTGAGTGATTTTCTCTTTGTCTTTTGTTGTTGTATTAACATTAAAGGGATAGTTCACTCAAATTAGAATTCTGTCATCGAGGAAATGAATACAGGTTTGGAACAATATTAGAGTGAGTAAATAATGACAATTTTAGAGGTGAACTGTCCCTTTAAGGACAGCGTGTTCACTATAGGCTGCGCTGCTGTCAATTAAAGACCTGCGCTCATCTAATATACAGACACACGCCGATTTTACTTTCACTTTAGACATAACCAACTGTGATTATGTTAACCTTTGACAGTATTAGCGCAGTAAGACGACTTAGTTCAGTAATCACGTGTTTGACAGGCGTTTAGTGCGCGCGCTCGGAAAAGCGCATGTTAAAACCGCGCATAAAGCACGCGAATGAAGGCTTTAAAACGCATGCAAATAATGAACTTTCGTGATTGTGAATATCTATAGTGTTCCGTGAGTATAACTCCACCACTAACATGTGATGTGAATGCATGTCGTGTTCAGTATTGGGATGGAGGAAAATTATAGAATTTGTAGAAAAATAATTAATTAAATGCAAAACCGGAAAAAAAGCAATTCACAAGCGCGTATTGAACCGTGAATGCCGTACCGAACGGTTCAATATTATATTGAGAATTGTGGCATCCCTAATATATATAATCAAAAGATTAATCGCGATTTATCACATCCAAAATAAAAGTTTGTGTTTACATAATATATGTGTGTGTACTCTGTTAATTATTATTTATATATAAATACACACACAAGCATGTATATATTTAAGAAAAAAAATATTTTTATATATAAAACATTTATTTTTTATATATATTATAAATTATATAAATGTATATACACATGCAAATATTTCTTAAATATATACATGAATGTGTGTGTATTTAGATTTAAATAATAATTAACAGAGTACACACACATATATTATGTAAACACAAACTTTTATTTTGGATGCAATTAATCTTTTGACACTCCTAATATATATATATAAAATTTGTTTAGATATTTTAATATGGTCTATTGGTGGAGTAGTATCGATCCCTGTTATGGGGGGGATAACATTTATCAGGGATATTTAGACCCCCCTGCAAACAAATATAAAATAAATATGAATTTAATAAATAAATATATGAGAGAATGAGAGCGAGGGGTCACATGCATTATATTCCAGCCCTTTTGTCTCACCTGTCCCATGCTGAACTCACCTCAGGCCCCTCCCCTCTTACCTGCCAGTCTTGGTGAGCACGATAATGCCACTGGCGCGGCACTTGAAGGAAGACTCGACAGCGCCAACAGCTACAGCATCTAAAGGATCACGTGTCAGAAGGCAGGAGCGCCTCAGCTCATCAAACAGCTGCCTGTGGAACATGGCTGCCTCAGCCTCACGGGCAATCTGACAGCGCCGCCCGGTGGAGGGAGGGGGAAGGACGAGTTAAACACAATCATACTGACAACCACTCAGACAGAGAGAAACAGACACACACGGACTGGAGAATGCTTATGGACTATCGTTAACATTGACTGTGCCATGTGTCTCTGATTTCTCCCTCTCTTCCAGTCCTCTCCTGTCCCTGCTCTTCCTACTTCCTGACTGTGCCGAGCTGGTTTTCCTCATCGCTTCCATGCCGCCCGCCTACCTTCCGGACCCAGTGAGGACTATAAACGCAGAGGCCAGGATTTTAAAGGAGGCCTCCACGGCGCCAATGGCGATGGCCTCGGCGGGGTCGGTGGAGTGGCCCAAACAGCGCCGCAGGTCCTCAAACACCTGCCGATGGAACATGGCCGCCTCTGCCTCACGAGCGATCTGATGCAGCCAGCGCACAATACGAGAGGTGTGCGAAACACACACACACATAAATGAAGAAAAGAGGTGAGGAGGAGAAGGAAAGAGGAAATTAATGTAGGTGTTAGTACAGAAGGAAAGGTTAGTACAAAAAAAACAAAATGAATATTAGAACACATCCACACTCTCACAGTCAATTATTGCAAATTAATATCAATTACAGTGAAACCACCACCATTAAACCATGAATATTATTTGAAATATGGACATTTAAAGGGTTAGTTCACCCAAAAATGAAAATTCTGTCATTAATTACTTACCCTCATGTGGTTGGACACCCGTCAGACCTCCGTTCATCTTCAGACACAAATGAAGATATTTTAGTGTAAATCTGATGCTCTGAAAGGCCTCCATTTGCTCAATGGCACGGTTCACTCTCAAGACCCTTAAAAGACACTAAAGACGTCGATACAAAGTCCATCTCACTACAGTGACTCTACAATAACTATAAATCGGCGAGAATCGTTTTGTCCGCAAAAAACCCCCCTAAATAACGACTTACATAGTGATGACGATTTCAAAACACGGCATCATGAAGCTTCGAAGCGTTATGAATCAGTGAGTCGATTCAGCAGTTTGACACGATCCGAATCATGAATCGACTCGCTGATTCATAACGCTTCGAAGCTTCATGATGACGCGTTTTGAAATCGTCATCACTATATAAGTCGTTATTTAGGTTTATTTTGCACACAAAAACTATTCTCGCCGATTTATAAAGTTATTTTAGAACCACTGTAGTGAGATGGACTTTGTAACGACGTCTTTAGTGCCTTTTAAGGGTCTTGAGAGTGTAAAGTGCATTGAGCCAATGGAGGCCTTTCAGAGCATCAGATTTACACTAAAATATCTTAATTTCTGTTCCGAAGATGAACAGAGGTCTTACGGGTGTCCAACGACATGAGGGTAAGTAATTAATGACAGAATTTTCATTTTTGGGTGAACTAACCCTTTAATAAAACAATGACCAGTGTCAGACTGAAACGGATTTGTGATGAAGAAATCATGCAGTGGTTAGTAGAACATGCAAGTCAAAAAGAAGAAGAAACGCTGAGCACATGACAGGAAATCATGCTGGTTTTTCAGAAAGCTTTGAACTCGTTCTCAAAACAAATGAGCCAGCTTCAAGAAAATATGTTTATAGGTTTGTTAAAGCCATATTTCCAACTTCAGGATGACTGGGCAAACGTGCAAACCTTGAGCACAATGCAGGAGATGAATAGGTTTAACAAGCTGATCAAGAGCCGGCAGAGAGAAAGTGTCTTAAGGCTGTTGTCTGTAACTGACCCTGACACAACTGAGACAAACCAGTGAAGGCAAAACACACATGCGAATGAGAGAATGAAGTCATGAAGGATGCTGTGGCATTACAGAAAGATTACGGGTTAAAAACACTACATACAGTGGGGTTTGAGAGGACTCAAGTTTTTGAAAACATAGTTCTGCATTATTTCTAGGTGATTAATCAAGGTAATTGAGTGACATCCGCTTTGTACAGATACTAAAACACTCAAATTGGCCTGTTTTCCACATAAATCGTCACGGCGACCCGTCAAAATAAAAGTCCAGTTTAACTTGACAGAAATATATTGCTATTGTACAGTATAATGTATGTCTTAATGCATTACTACTACCACGATACTACTACTACCACCACCATACCCACTACTACTACCACGGTAACACTTTACATTAACTAATGAAACCTTATTGTATTAACAAACATGAACTGAAAAATACATTTGTTACTATATTTGTTAATCTTTGTTAACGTTAGTTATTGCTGTTCATGGTTTGTTCATGTTAGTTCACACTGCATTAACTAATGTTAACAAGATTAATAAATGCTTTATAAGTGTTTATTCATGTTAACTAATGAACCTTATTGTGTTACCACTACTACTACTACCACCACACCCACTACAATTATAAAAACTATTTATTTTGAAAGGAATAAACAATTTTAATTGTTTTTAAATGTTTTCCTTTTAAACAGTAAACCGGTGTTGTGCAGCCAAAAAATGAAAGGGTTTATTTAAATTTAATTTGATTAAAAATAAATTGTTTTATGCCTTCATTTGATTACCAGAAAAACTAAAAAACACAACAGAATATCTAAATAAAATTTAAAAAACATTTCATAAGGCCCTATTATTGTAAACAAATTAAGTTTTTTTAATTAATTCAATTAATTAGACATGCTTTTGATTAAAACATTCAAATGGGATCCAGAAAAAAAAAAAAATAAGGAAAAAAAAAACAGAATTTGGGAATAAATAAAACTGATTTCATAGGGCTCTAAATTCTCAAACAGCTTTTGAGTCTCGAGTAACGAAACGAGTATCTTAATGTTGTGTGTATTTGACCGTTTATTGGGACCGTTTGACCCATAAACCTGTATTTGAAAGAAAATCTGAATTGGTAAAATCGGTATCGGCAGGTCACATTTACAAAAATAAAAATCGGCCGAGAAGATTGCAAACCGGTGCATCTCTATTTTTGACAGTTCATTCAAGGTTATCCTCATGATATAACTTACAATAGATTTATCAAACAACAAAAAATACAAGCTTCACATTTCTGCTTCTCATGTCCAACAGACCCCACAGTAAGTGTTTTACTGTACACACAACTCCCTTTGTCTTTACAGAGACAAGAGAATTTTATTTTTGTTGGTGATCGACAGCATGCCGTTGTATTTAACCCGTAAAATTCCTTTTAATTAGTATTTAAGATGAGAAAGTTATGCATGAATAAAAACGTCAGGTACTAAAATGTTTAGCTGTCTAACAGTGTTAGTGTGTGTGTGTGTCAGTAGGGGGCGCTCTCACCATGTGCTGTGTGCGCACGGCCTCCACAGGATAGTCTCCTTTAGCGGTCTCTCCACTCAGCATGATGCAGTCTGCCCCATCCAGAACCGCATTGGCCACATCGCTGCCCTCGGCACGGGTAGGACGAGGCTTCTTGATCATGCTCTCCAACATCTAGAAACACACCAGACTTGAGTGGGCTTGAGAATACAGTGCCAGTATTAACGGTTAGATATTTAGAGATCGTTTTAAACCTCTGGGGTACTTCATTTATGGGTCACACTCAGGACCTTCGGGTCAAAAATTACTCCCATAGGAAATAAAAAATATGAAAATAGTTTTTTTGTGCATACAATCTACAAAGGGGTGAATCTCGAAAACGTCAAGAGTGCAAAACACACACACACACAAATGAATTGTGTTTTTGTGTGTTTTTTTTGTCTGTTGCATCCTGGCTGATTTGTAGATTGTATGCACAAGAAAACTCTGTATTTTCATATTTTTGCCACTTTCCCATTCATTTCCTAGGCGTGTCATTTTTGACCCGAAGGTCCTGAGTGTGACTTTTTTTTACGACCACTTAGACTTTTCAGATCCTGTCCCCAATTTTTTAGGGTGTTCGTATACCAAGTACCAATAAAGTCACCAAGTTTCGGACCATTCCGATGAAGCTACGATTTTTTTTTATTTTTTATAAAACGCTTCGGGTCATTTTTGACCCGAAGTACCCCAGAGGGTTATTTATTTATTATTATTTGATTGTTTAGTTAACAGGGACAATGCACATTAATAAAACATTTCTGTAAATGCACCAGAATTAGCCTAAAGGCTATTTTTCATCTGTGATGAAATGGGTTAAAGAAGCACTTTGCACATAAACTGTAACAGTGGGCCTATTTAAATATCACAGACCTGTGTGGCACAGATGATCGGCTTTCCCGCCTTGTTGCAGCGACCAATCATCATCTTCTGGGCCAGGAACACTTTTTCCGTGGGGATTTCAATACCCAGGTCACCACGAGCAACCATGATTCCATCACTGGCCTCCATGATCTCATCAAACCTGCCGAATAAAGGTAAGACATTCAAATCGTTTTCAAATCGCATATTGAGTACGGAACGGGTTTAATCCACTCACTTGCGCACACCCTCGTGGTTCTCCAGCTTGCTGATGATCTTGATGTTTTTGCCCTTCTCTCCGAGCACCTTACGGACCTCATGCACATCAGCTGCCTTGCGGATGAAGGAGGCAAAGACCATGTCGACTCCCATCTCTACTCCGAACAGCAGGTCCTTGATGTCTTTGTCTGAAACTGCAGGTAGGTCGACTGCGGCCCCCGGCAGATTGACACCCTTCTTACTTCCCAGAGTTCCTCCATTCTCAATTTCGCATATCAGATAGTCTGAGCCTGTGTGAGTGAGAGTGAGAGAGAGATATTATTCATTAAGCCCTTCCACAGTGTCTACACCAAGCGGCTCCTCCCTCAGTTTCTCTTGAAGCCAATACAGAAGTGTCCATATTTCCATATTTAATATGGTCCAGCTCACCAAGACTGGCAGGTAAGAGGGTAGGGGCCTGAGGTGAGAGTTCAGCATGGGACAGGTGAGACAAAAGGGCTGGAATATAATGCATGTGACCCCACCCTCCCTCCCTCCCTCCCTCCCTCGCATATATTTATTTATTAAATTAATATTTTATATTTTATAATTATTTGCTTGTTTGCAGGGGGGTCTAAATATCCCTGATAAATGTTATCCCCCCCATAACAGTGATAGATACTACTTCACCAATAGACCATATTAAAATATGGAAATATGGACACTTCTGTATTCCATATTTTATTCAGTGTTAATTTCGTTGACAAATAATTTGTCATAATTTTCATCAACAACCTTTCAAGTGACAGTCGTTATGTAATGCTTAAAGTATTACAATTGAACTAAACTCGTTAGATTTGAGTCAACTAAAACTAAAAACAATTGAGGTGACTAAAACATGACAAACTAAATGGCATTTTAGTCAAAAGACTAGGACTAAAACTAAATCAAAATGCTGTCAAAATTAACACTGATTTTATTACAGTCTATGGTCTACACTAGAGGTGACCAGCGTTAAACCACAGATTAATGAATTATAAACTGCTCTCACTGATTTATCCATTCATTTGATTACTGGGTCTCCAAAGATAGACAGGCACAAATCCTTCACTCACCGATCTCTTGGACCTGGAGAGAAATGAGTCCATCATCAATGTAGACTTTACTGCCCACTTCCACCACCTTGGTGATGTTCTTATAGTCGAGCCAGAGGGTTTCCTCATCACAGTTATCCATGAAAGAATCATCCAAGGTCACTTTGATCGTATTTCCCTTCTTCAGCTCGACCTCAGCCGTGCCACTCTGGAGGAGCAGATGCAAAAATTGCAGTATTAATACTAGTAACATCAATTGATTTTTATAAAATTAAGCATACTTTTTTTCCTGTAATTAATCACGTTTTTAACATTTTTACATAGTAATACTTTCACAGTTACTCTCCAAATTAATGTAGAAACAACTTAAAGATGGTGTAATTTACATATTTATTGTAATGGAATCTTTTTATGGAGTCACGTGACTAAAACCAAAATAACTGACATGGGAAAATTACATCGGTTAGAGGTTCTGAATTTCGGTTCCGATTACTTTGATTAATCGTCCAGCCCTATGTTCAAGCGCAAAAGATCTAGATTCTGGCGTGTCTTTCTGTGCGTTATGTGTGTGTCACATTAGTCAAGGGGTGTGTCTCAATCAGCTCCCTAGTTCCACCACCTAGGAAGGCAGGAAGTGGATTCAGACGTACTCAGGACGTTCACAGACAGCACCTTCTCTTTTGTCTTGTCGCACTTGAATGGCTTAAAAGCATTTGCATGAATGAGAGTGATCATATAATTAGGGCTGTTATCTCCCAGTCGATTAGTTGATACGTTCTGGCTCGACCAAAATTCTGATTGGTCGATTTTTTTTGCCGCGTTCATTTGATCAGGTGGAGAGCACTAATTGCTAATGGGGGTGTTTTCAGAGCACTTCCACTTTCACTTCTTTTGGATTAGCCCAACCCACTGGAGAAGAGAGACAGATATAAGTTACGTTAGGCTGTATATTATTTAATTGTGTGAGCGTTTTCCTAGTCAGTCCTCTTCTACCATGTCAACAAAGACATCGGCAGTGTGGCAGCATTTTTTAAAAATAGAAAATGGGAAAAAAGTCGAACGCAAATTTTGCAAGCAACAGTTTGCATATCACAGCTCGACGACAAACATGTCATATCACCTAAAGACGGTAAGCTAACTTAAGGTAAGCGTTTTATTATTGTGCAAACTGCAAATTTATTTCTAGTATTATTTATTGGATTTGGGCACTTTATTTTGTTTTTTATTTGGAGCCTAATGTGCAATGTGCTGTTTGTATTAGTTTTAAGCCTATGCTTTATTTTTCAGTTATGCACTTTAATTTCGTTTCTGCTCTTGATCTGGCTTGTTTCATAAATATTCCTTTTTTATTAAAGTGGACTTGCCTTTGTGTTTAAGAGTAAAAGCTTTGAGTTAATAGTCTATTCGCGTCTCAGCTGCGAAGCTGAGCTGATCCTGTGTTCGAGCTGCACAGAGCGGCTGAAATGATAGTGTCTGTCAGTTATTATAAAACATATGACAAAAACTATTGTCTAAATTATGTTGCATATCCCTCAAAAGTTCTTGTGATGATATGACTAGTTGACAACATAGCCTATGATTTCCGAAAATATAGTACTATGATGACAGACTCGTGTGTCAGACTAAATAATCAGGTCAAAAACAATTTAATATACTACAAATAGCCTACTAGTTTATGTTTATTTATAATTCATTTAGGCAGACGTAATTTTTAGTTGAAACTTTCAGGATTTCAGTCCACCAAGATTTTCTTTGGTTGATTAAAGCCCTTTATATAATGTAACGCCAGCCCAAGGATGATAGAAAAACAGATGCTGCGTTAAATATCTGTAAAACTGAACAATTAAATTGCATGCTTTAACGCAAATTGACAGCACTAATTAATACTAATAATAATTCTTGGTTTTATAGACCGAATTCTGTAGAACTATATGGTGTTGTACGATCATCACTCTTATCATATGCACTAATAACAGCTAATTCTGTAGTATACACAGATCTTGACCAGCGGGACATCTTTGCATCACCTTGTGTTGAACTGAAATGAGTAAACTCACCCCTTTAATGAGCCCGGTTCGGATTTCTGGCCCCTTGGTATCGAGGGCGATGCCCACCGGCCTGTAGTGGATGCTGCCAGGCTGGAAGCTGGCACAAGCCTCACGTACATTTTTAATGGTTTCCCCGTGATACTGAAATAGAGAGGAATTCAACACTTGTGCTTAACAAAACAAAAACACACTGAATGTTGATAAACCACTGCAAACAATGATGTTCTGTGTGTAAAAGCTGGTGTCACACACTTCATTATCAGGTTACGTCATTATAATCTTCCACTTGAACACGCTCACACACACACACACGCATCCAAGCAACGGTCAAGGTGTGTGTCTAGACGAGCAAAACTGGGTTACACACATACTTGTGCCGTGCACAAGCGATTACACGCACTTATGCGCATGCAATGTGTGATTGGGAGACAAAGTTCATTTGGTAGAGTTTGATCTACTGATCATGCAGTAATAAACCAGGTTAGACAAGCACCTTTGATCCATGACGTTATACAGCTGTAGTACTAATCACTTTCTCTTCAGTAGCTCCTACACACACACGCACGCACGCACATTCATTCTGTTGGGCAAACAGGCCCCCTATAGGCCGCTACACAACCTGTTTGTTTAGGAGTGTGAAATGTTTGTATAATATGGCAGAATTTGTTTAACCCAAAGCTTTCGATTAGCAGAGCCACAATATATGAGGGGCAAAATGACTTAAATCCATAAATGATTGCTCACTTCCTTTCCTGGTACTAACTAACCATGTTCACATGTTTTTCATGTAACCTTGTATTTTTAGTTTTTAGCCTGAATGAACCATTTTGGAAAGGTCTGGCAATTCATGACACTGAATTTTACTTGCAACTCAAATTGCAGCAGATGTTTGCAACTGGAAAAGACGTTCACTGTAATTGCAAGCACTCCTCATAGCCAGAGGCTTCTGTATGAGCTATGTGTGTGTGTGTGTAAGAGAAGCGCCACCCTTTATACTGTTGAGACTTGATAAGCTCTGCTGGGAAGGAACCGATAAACTATTTATAATAGGCTCAGTGTAGATTAGGTTACACACACACACACACACACTCTCTCTCTGTGGCCTTTGACCCTGTACGTTTTGTTTTTAAGCCGTGAACTACATAGGCGTTTTAGCATCATTTCTGTTATGTTGCGTTCACACCAAACGCGAATAGAGCGTCTGGAGCGAGTGATTTCAATGTTAAGTCAATGGAAAAGCGCGTTGATGTGCGTCTGGAGGTCCTGCGGCGCGATAGACGATTACGCAAGACGCTCAAATCGAGTCAAATTTGCGCAAACTGGATGCACGCAAATGAGGCAGAATTGCGTCCAGTTCGCGCGAATCGCGAGTCTTGCGTGATACGCGCATTACGTGCGAGTGGTGCTTTTTATGCATTCACGCATTTGAACCGAATTCACGTCTGACGCCTGAGTTGAAAAATGTGAACTTTGCCGTCAATTCATGCCGCATTAACCAATCAGGAGCCTGCTCGCTGCGGTCACGTGGTAAAGTGACGAGATGAGAAACCCACCATAATTTAAAAATACTATTATTGTGTCACAAAATGTAGTTGTAAGACTTTTTCAGGTGGGAATGTAGTTTAAAGCTCAAATCTGTGGTTTATTTATAAAGAGAGCGCCTATTTAAAAACAATGATCTTGCGTTTTCGGAGTTGTGAGATCCATATGTGTGGCTATTAATGTTTAACATATATTTTTAATGAAAATGAAAAGGGGCAGAGTGGTGTTTTATGACATTTCTCCTGGAGCGACTTGAACGCGCGTCTATTTCACGTCAAACGCTTGATTTATACACGCGTCCAATTCGCTGTGGACGTGCGAATGGATTCAAAATGTTCAAGCGTCCAACTAGACGCCATTTTGACGCTCTATTCGTGTTTGATGTGAACGCAGCATTAGAGAATGACTTGCATCCATCGACTGAGTACCTAATGCTGGACAGATATGAACAGGATTAGAGAGAGAAAGACAAGCACAAGAGTGTGTAAATAATGAAGTATGTACCTCATGTGAGCCGTGAGAGAAGTTCATGCGAGCAATGTTCATGCCAGACTTGATCATCTCCTTCAACATGTCCACAGAGCGAGAGACCGGTCCTGTGGTCACATGACACAATCACTTCCTGCTTGCTTACTCAATACGTTTTATTTCATGAAAACAATACAAGTCAGAACAAATGACAGATGTGGGAGTTTGGTAAACCGGTCTCAACTGAAACACGTCAGCGCTGAGACAGCTAAATTGACATATAATCCACCAGAGCATTTGCTGAACTGTGATCACACGGGTTGGGTACCGAACTCGGTACTTTTAAGGGCACCGACCGAATTGTGTCAGTACTACCGAATACAGTTTCACATTAAATCAATCAGTGCCAAATGTTGGTCCCTGAGAACGCATCTGGTGATATAGACAAGTGTCTGTGAATATTAAACCGCAAAAATACTATTTAAATACGAATCCTGCATGTTCTGCGTGTCTCTGTGTGAATGTGTTTAATTTACCTCACACACACACTCGTGTGTGACGGTCACGTGTTTCCATCTCATACGAGGACATGAACGTTATCTCCAGAGCCGCTCTAAGAGTCACTTCATCAGCATTTTACCGTTTCATTTGAGAAAAACTACCATTATATCATAAACACAGAAACTCAAAGTTCTTTACGGCGACCCTTTAATTTATTAAGTAGTAGTGTTAGACCGATATATCGCGCCGATATTTTTTTCCCTGCATTATTTCCAGACAGGCGTCCACAGGGCAGCTCTCACCGTCTTCAAACTCTCTTGCTCCCCCTCGCGCATATTAATCAAAATCAATTGAGAATTGACACGATGGTAAAAGGTGGAAAGACTGAAGTTTCACGTGGAGCATTGGGAGATTTTCTCCTGAATTACCGCTGGTGTTGCTCTACAAGAGATTAAGTGAAGTGCACCTACACTCGAAAACATGCTGGGTTAAAAATAACCCAAGTTGGGTTGAAAATGGACTAACCCAGCGATTGGGTTGTTTTAAGCAAACATTTAACCCAACAGCTGGGTCAAAACAGCCCAATTGCTGGGTTAGTCCATATTCAACCCAACTTGGGTTATTTTTAACCCAGCATTTTTTAGAGTGTAGCCATTAAATGACTAGGTTGTAAATAGTTTTAAAATGAAGTATAGTACAGTCAGTGTGCACTTTATTATGCTGCTTGCTTGTTGATACTGTGCGCAATAGTGTAATTATTTTATTTATGCTTATTTATTTTCACCACTGAACTTTTTTTTTCTTTTTCTACCTCACCTGTTTTTACTATTTGTTAAATATAGTTTTTTTTTTAGTTCAATAAATGTTCCTTTTTTAAATTGTAAATTTAAAATTATCATCATGATCATTGTGTCATTTTTATGATGTAAATTGAGGGAGCAAAAGCAGTATCGGCTCCAAATATCGGCTCAAGAAAATCGGCAGCCCGTATCGCTCATCGGCGAAGGCTGATGGAAAAAAAAAAAAATCGGTATCGGCACTAAAAAAAATCCATATCGGTCGATCCCTATTAAGTAGCTTACCATTTACGGGAAAATATTACAGTATACAATCAATTACACTTCTATAAATTACCGTTTCTTTACAGTTATTGAGGTAAACATCTCTAAAATACAGAATTTCAAGATAAAATGTGAACAGTACCCAACCCTAGTGATCACAGAAGCCTTTTGCAACTACCTTATATTTCTGCGGTGTGTTTGTGTGTGTGTGTGTGTGTGTGTGTGTATCCACTGACCGATGGTGCAGATGATTCCAGTGTTGCGAGCGATGGTGGGCTCAGAGTCGATGTCCAGCAAACACAGGTGCTCCAGGAAGGTGTCAGCCATGGCAGCATTGAGCTGCTGAGTCTGGATGAAGGCAGAGCCCATATCTTGAGCTTTAGTGTGGGGCATCGTGGACGAGACGGGTAATATCCTACAGACAGAGAGAGAGAGAGAGAGACCAATGAAATGACATCCACATGATCAATCGACTAAACTGGTGTGTCTGTGTTTAAGACTGCGAGTCACATTCTCATGATGGACTGCTAGAGACAACGAGTGATTGAAAACCAGAGAGCATCTTGAAGATAAACAGCAGACTCGGATTTAAACTCAACAGCATAAACAGTGACAGGAACTAAAGCCATAAAAGTCTAAACGCATTTTGCTGAGAATTTAGACTCGCATAAAGTCCCCCTCACGCCAGCTCCTCTGTAATACAGAACATGTCAGCTCTGCACGTGTGTGTGTGTGTGTGTGTGTGTGGTATAGGGGTGTGGTGAAAAGGAATGTTCACTTTCCAGGTTATGCAACAGACTCACTACGCACATATCAAGTCAATATAATACCTTCCTTTAGTTCAAGGTTCCTGAAATCCAGCCCTGGAGGGCCACAGTCCTGCTCAAACACACCTACCGGTGATCTTCTCGTAACTCTGAAGACTAGTGTGTGTGTTTGATGAGGTCAGGAACTAGGCATCACAGGGCAGGACCGGATTTGAGGAACCTTCCTTTAGGTCTCTCTCAATATCACCCAAATCTCATGATCAAAGCAGACAGGAAGTGTAGAACGTGACCTTCACATTCACAACATATGGGCGCTGGTTAATTCTTTGGTTTATAGCTGGTAACCAGTCAGGTTTGTTTTCTGAACTCAGATGTGCACCAGCGAACTACATCAAATTACTGCATAAAATTACTATTGTTTTGTTAAGTGCAGTTACTAATAATATAACAGTGCGAGTCGTACGTCATTGGAAAAGGGATTCAACTCAGGTGGACATGCACTGCGATCACATGACACTAATGGTGCGATGAAGACGAAGGTACGACAGTGGAGTAATGCAGAGGTTTATGTTCTTTTAAGCCTTTAGTGCGAAGACACTGTACAGTGTAATCATTTCATCTGCATCCATTGCATATCGTGCCGTTTTACTTCCTTTTCCGGGTCAGAACGTCTTGGGCGGTGGTTTCGCCAGTGTATAGTGTAAATGCAAATCGCTTTGAAAAGATGATGTAAGCGGGTCGTCAAACATAGGATATAGTCACATAATCGGAATTGTGCATCAAGACCTGCAGTGTAAATGCGACCTTCGTCCATATTTTAAGGAGTGGAAATGGCTAATGAGTCAATAAGTGCTCCTCTGACGCCATCTACTGGTTATAGTGGGCATTTCATGGGGGGTTTATTTAATAAAAGTGCTTGTTTGTCACAAAGTGGCCTACACCTTTAAACTTTTACAAATAAAAGAACATTAAAAGAGGATAATATTTAGAGTTTTGAAATGCTGGAAAGAGTGTGAAGCTCTTGAAAGCAATTTCACTTTAAATGACAACATAAAAAAAAAAACTTTGACTATCTTCCACAATATCATGCGGTGTTACTACAGTAAACCCTGGTGAATGTAGGCCTGTCACAATAATCAATATATCGCACAATATATGTACATGACCTCAATCATTTTTTGTGATGCAATATATCGCCCATTATGTTTACATGATAATGAATGTCACCAACATTTTACTCGATTGTGCGGTCATCTTGTATGTTTTCCGTGACGGAGGCGAAAGTGAATCTCGGGCAGTTCCTTCACACACACAGCGGTTATCGACAGGTGAAAAAAAGTCGCCATTTGAGGCATTACAGTGTTTTCCTGACAACTACTGACAGTTTGGAAGAATTAGCCCAAATGGACTCGTTTTCAAAGTCGCAATCCCCTGTTCCACTGCACAAATGTCAACGCAGAATGACGAGTGTTAAAGCCGTTTCACAAGGGAACATGTTTATTTACTATTTATTCATTTTATTTTTATTTAGGATATATATTTTAACCCTTAATTTCCCTGATCTAAAGAATTAAAAGGTTGTCATTTGAAAGTGTGTAGGTCTACTATTATTATTATGCTGTTATATTAGGATTATATATTCAGTGGCATAAAAGTCTTAAAATGACAATAATATCGTTAATCGCAATTATTTCTGGGACGATATCGCGAAACAAAAAGTAGTTATCGTGACAGGCCTAGGTGAAAGTTTAGGATTTGTGGACTGAAACCCCTGATCTTCGCTCATGTTGGCTCAATGTTTCTCCTAGTTTCCACATCAGCTGTGTTTGCTCTGAGATCTGTGGTTTATAACCGAATTCTGCACCGAACGCTTCCACTAGATCTCGCAGTTGCGATGTTATTAATACTGTGGTGAATTCAAACGCTTTCACTGGATCTCCAGCGCTGTGTAGTAATGGTGTCACATGATCCAGATCAAACGAGTAGCGCGGTTCCGTCATGCTATTCGCTCTGTTAATGTTAATCAGCATTAACTAGTGAGACCTTATTGTAAAGTGTTACCTATTGTTCTTTACAATTCTTTTGCACTTTAATCCATTTTAATTATTTGTTTACTTTATACATTTTTGTGTATTGCTTTATTGTATTTAAATCAGCAGACGATTTGACAGAGACATGTGCTGACTGACAGACTTGCACTGTTTAATGCGTTTGAGATGTGGTGCTTTCCTCAGTGCATAACTTACATTTCACAGGTTTATATTCTCCATCTGTAAATATTAGAAATTCATGCAAATGTGTCTCATTTTGTGTTCAGGAGAGGACGAGCTTCTGCATGTAAATCTCTGCTTAAATTCAGGCTTCCGTGTACGAGCACCGCCAAACAGACGGAGCGCAATAGATTAAGAGCGCAATAATTATAACGGGGTAATAAAATAATTAGACTCTGCTTTTGTTTTTAGTTTATTTTTTAGTTTAAGAAATTTAAAACCATTTTTTGTGTTGTTTTTAGATGGATAGAATAGAATGTAATGTGATTTGTGCACATAATCTATTGCATAGCCTACATTTATTACATTCACTATATATTTTTTTCATAGCCCTCAATATCAACATTGTTTGTAGGACAACATTGGATACAGAATGTGGATGTGTTTAAATAAATACGTATTTTATCCAAATAGAAAAATGTAGAAAACACTGAGATATATACCGTATATCGCCATTTAACCAAAAAATACATAGATATGATTTTTTGGCCAAATCGCCCGGCCATACTTTATGTAGTAGTTTAGCATTTAAGTTTTAAAACACACACACACACACGCTCTAAATCAAATGAGATGATTGTTTGCACAGATTATGCATTAACCCTTTACCTGTCACCCCCCTTTTTGAGCATTTCGTGAAAGTGCACTACCCAAACTTAAATGGTTGTAATTCATGAACCCTTTGGACTAAAGACTTATGGTTGGTCTCTTTTAAAAGAAGACACTTGGCAGATTATTGCTGAAGTGGAAAATGATAGAATTAAATTATATAAAAGTTATTGAAATTTAAGTTTATTGTTATAAAAATAAATAAATACATTTTATTAAAAAATATATAAATTAATATAGGTTTCAGCCTAAAAAAGACAGAAAGTCAAAGCCAAAATTCTAACCAAGTTGTGTTCAAAATTTTAGGTCAAAAACTCAAAAAATGAGTTTTCTGTAAGACTTTTAGCTGCATAACCTCCAAAAATCCACTAGGGGTTAGACACACCTTATTGGTGATTCCTAAAGATTGATCTGGCAGATATTCTCTATATATAATATTATTTTCTGAATATTTTTGGCTAAATACTAGAATCAATGTTTATGTTATGAACTTTTAGCATGAAAATTAAAGTTTGAATGATTAAAAGTGTGGTTGTTGACTTTTTGTTAAAAAGGTGAAAACTCCTGTAATGATACAGATTTTTTGATGCACACTCTTGTCATATATTAATCCATTACTCTTCCAAAATATATATTTTCTGCAAAATCATCAACAAATATGTGTTCTTGAGCCTTAGACCTTTCCAATGATATATAGTTTGTCATGACTAGATAAGGATTTAATAGTAATATAGTGAAGTAAATGTAGAATGCCCGTATACGGGCAAGTGACAGTTAAGGGGTTAATAACTGGAACTTGGACTTAAGGTCACATCATGACCAAGGTAAGGCATCAGGATGGGCTAGGCAAGGACTTCACTAGAGTTGCCAACCAAAGAAACCCCACCATGAATACCATCAGAACGAAACGTGGGGTGATGTCGTACGTGAGGAGATTCACACACACACACACCCTCTTCATCACGTAGTCGTGTGATGACTAAGTCAGGCAGGGTGGAAAATCCAGGTCCTCGTGTAGCGCCACACACACTTAAAGTGAAGGGGGGGCTAATCCATTTCCTGACATGACAGGAAATTATGCAAAATGTGGTTTGTGACATACACATGTACAGCCAGGCACATCAGACAATAGCCTTAGCATCTGATGCTAACCAGGACACTGAAGGTCAGCGTTAGTCTGGGAGTGAATGTCACAGGAATATCATGTTATTATAGGCCAGTTTAATAACCACATTCCCTGCTTTATCTCCAAAATCCCATCTATGAAAACACAGCCCATCTCAGAGTCCAGTGAATTTGAGATCTGAACAAACTACAATATAAACAGAACTGCTAATAATTCATACCTCAAATCATGAGGGTTAAGATGCTAAAAATGTACACGTTTGGAATTTAACCTCAGACGGCAAAACAGACAAACATTAGGGATGCACAGATAATTCTTTATATTTTAAAGCTGATAAGCGATATATTTGGCAGATAAATCTAAATTTTATATCATTTTTGAGAGCTTGATTACAAAAGTCTCACCATGTCTTTAACCATCCACAAGTCAAGTCAAATTTATTTGTATAGCGCTCTCTTTTTTTCAATGATAAATCACAGCCATTTCTAGCTATGTATTGTTTTGGTTTTGAGCTATATATGATGTTTTGCACAGGTCAGAACCACCACCAGTCCTAAATCTAGATCTGCACATCTGCATCGGGTCCCATCACCATCAGGGTTCCCACTCTTTTTCAGCAACCATTTTCCAGGACATTTTCAATTTTACTACGACAGGAATAAAAGACAAGGATCATGCCAAATATTACTTTCTAAGTCTTTAAAAGCCGTACAGTTTATTGCCATTACTTAACAATCCAGCATTTTTCAATATGAGCTCTTAATCATACATTATGACTATGGAAGCTTGTTTACACCACAGAATAGAAAGAAAAGGTAATTGTGACTTTTTATCTCGCTATTCTGACTTTTGTGAGTTTACATATTTGTTATATAAACACGAAAATTGTTGCAATTCTTTTTTCCTCAGAATTGGACTTTATAACTTGCAATTGCAGTTTAGATCTCACAATTCTGAGAAAAGAAGTCAGAATTGCAAGATATAAACTCGCAACTGCGCAAAAGTCAATTGTGAAGAAAAGACTTGCGAGTTTATATCACGCAATTCTGACTATATCTTGCAATTCTGACTTTATAACACACAAATGTGACTTTATATCAAAATGATGTGATTAGGTAGCAGCTTACGAGTTAACATTCACTGCACACATTTGAGCAGTTATAGCATTAGCTGACGCTGCAAGTGGCAACACAAGACTAAACATCATTATTCAAAATACTACTCATACGTATCAAACTCAGCATTCCTGAACATGTGCTTTCTGCAACTAGCGCTAATTGTTTGGGCCAGCGATAAACTCTTTATACTCAGCTAAAGAAATAACTTTTTTTTAAAGAATTTTCCCAGACAACAAGATTTTCCAGGACATTTGACATTTTCTCTAATTTTCCAGAACTGGAAAATTTGTCATCAATTTTCCAGGTTTTCCAGGACGAGTGGGAACCCTGACCATGACAACAACAACATCCGTCACAGCACTGAGGCCGTCTAACTTTAGAGCATGTATTAATCCGCCTGCGTCCAAACACACACACACACACACACACGGACTTCTGTGCGTAACAAAGCCTAGTTACTCAGCCCTAAACCCACCTGTAGGCCCTCCGGCTCTGTGAAATAAGGCCCCGTGTGTGGGTCAGGGCCCTCCAGAGGAGCCCCAGTGTGTGTGACCTTCTCTCCCCAATCGCAGCGCTGGTCCGAATGAAGCCGCACGCATGAGGAGTTTCAGCACTAAATCCTCTTCCCTTAAGACAGGATAAAACACGCAAGCCACACGCACCTCGGCTAAGACCCCAGGCCCACATGAGCTCCGGTGTAGACGTGGACCGGCCACTGTGGGCACTCAAGCCCACCTCGGATACTGTGGATCACATTACAAGCGGGCTAAAATAGGAACGGGACACTCGGGACTAGCTGGGATGCACTTTTCTTGCACTAGGGGTGGGAATCTTAAAGGGTTAGTTCACCCAAAAATGAAAATTCTGTCATTAATTCCTCACCCTCATGTGGTTGGACACCCGTCAGACCTCCGTTCATCTTCAGACACAAATGAAGATATTTTAGTGTAAAGCTGATGCTGAGAAAGGCTTCAGATAGGCCTCCATTGGCATTCAGTACATTTACACTCACAAGACCCATAAAAGGCACTTAAAGGGGGGGGGGGGGGAACACTCAGTTTCAGTCAGTCTCATGTCAATCTTGAGTACCTATAGAGTAGCATTGCATCCTGCATATCTCCGAAAAGTCTTTATTTTTATTATAATTATAAAAGGAAGATGCGCTGTTCCGAGTCTTTCCGAAAAAAGCCGTGCGGCTGGGGGCGTATCGTGTGGGCGGAGCTAAAGAATGTCGAGCGCGCGCCGCTGTTACTGTGTTGAGTGCGTCTGAAAGCTGCGTCATCCCTAAAAGCTGGAAAAAACTTTATTCAACATAAAAAGTGGCTTTTAATCAGATACAGCCATACATCTATGATCCGGAATCAGACCCAGAGGCTGAAGTTGAACAGGAGCAGCAGCAAAAACGACTAGAGCAGGACATCTCTATGTGGTATAAGTTACACTAACTATATAATATGCTTAGCGGCTTGTGTTATTTACACATTTATACTTTAATTATATCGTGTGTGTGTGTGTTTACGCGTGGTTTGTGTAGACATGATTTGTAGTGCGGACTGGTTTTGCGCGTCAGGCTAGTGTTTACATAGAAAGACATGGAATAGTAGCGCATTTGAATGAAGAAGCGCGCTTATTTAGTTCAACATATTTCCCCATTATTTGTGTATTGTTGTTTGGAGTGCTTTTACAATACACAAACATACACATATAGTGGCCAGCTAAACAAATGTACACACTATACATCGCATGCTCCATTGATCAATACGTGGTCATGTTTGGGCTACTTGATGGGCATAGGCAAAAACAGACATTTGAAGTAGTCTTACTCACTGCCTGCGGTTCTAACGTTGGGACCTTTATCGTTGTGACCGCTCCATCCTTCAGTATTAGGCGATTTGAAAATCCGGAAAAGCAAATTCCATCCACTTTTGCCTTAACGCGGGGTTATTTGGCTACGAGCCAGCGCTTTGATGGGCATAGCCTATTGCTTTCACGCGCTCTCTCTCTCTCTCTCTCTCGCGCTCTTCCGGTAGAATTGTCCATACGGCCCATACAAGGAAATTCCGCCCTGTTGACGTCAAGCGGACCCATGATCGAAAAAAACTTTCCGAAACTTATGACTAACAGGAAGTACTAATTTTGGCAAAGAAATACTCCCATCAAACGTCCACCTTAGCTTTTGAAACTGTGTCCATGTTTAGCATGGGAATCCAAGTCTTTAACAGTGCAAAAAGATCAGTATGCATGAAACAGCATTTCACCCCCCCTTTAAAACGTCGTTACAAAGTCCATCTCACCACAGTGGCTCTACAACAACTTTACGATGCGACGACAATAGTTTTTGTGCGCAAAAAAAAAATCTAAATAACACCTTTATCCAGCTTGTTCTTGTCTTCCGTGTGTGTCTCCACGACGCATGCGCGAGAATATGACGTAGCGCCGGCGTTCGGGAATCCATGAAATGCCACTTTAGCCCCATTTTGAGAACTACGCCGAGACCTAAAGCACGATCAATGTAGAATTCAACAGCTGAGAGACGCGCGTCTTCCTCTGCTCGTAAACAAATCTCTTCTGGGTCATGTGTCCGAACCCCGGATCTGCTCACATTCTCGCGCATGCGTCGTGGAGACACACACGGAAGACAAGAACAAGTTGGATAAAGGTGTTATTTTGATTTTTTGTCGTCGCATCGTAAAATTATTGTAGAGCCACTGTGGTGAGATGGACTTTGTAACAACGTTTTTAGTGCCTTTTATGGGTCTTGTGAGTGTAAATGTACTGAATGCCAATGGAGGCCTATCTGAAGCCTTTCTCAGCATCAGCTTTACAATAAAATATCTTCATTTGTGTCTGAAGATGAACGGAGGTCTGACGGGTGTCCAACCACATGAGGGTGAGGAATTAATGACAGAATTTTCATTTTTGGGTGAACTAACCCTTTAAGGCTCTTAACGATTCGATCCGATCCCCAAAACGATTCTTAACATACATTTTTGGTAACTAATTATCCTGCTGTGCAAATACATCAACTTTACATTTTAACTAAAATTGGAGCTAATATGCGTTTTGTTTTTAGTTAGAATATCTGTTTGACAGTATTGCCATATTAAAAATGATTATGAAGATTTCTTTCAATACTTTTATTTTATTAACAAAGTTATATTCAAGATTAGTGTTAGACCAATTTATATCGGGCCGATTTTTGCGTGTATCGGCCGATATAAGGTTCGCCGATATTTTTTCCCCTGCATTATTTCCAGACAGGCGTCCACAGGGCAGCTCTCACCGTCTTCAAACTGTCTCGCTCCCCCTCGCGCATGTTAATCAAAATCAATTGAGAATTGACACGATGGTAAAAGGTGGAAAGACTGAAGTTTCAAGAGATTAAGTGAAGTGCACCTACACTCGAAAACATGCTGGGTTAAAAATAACCCAAGTTGGGTTGAAAATGGACTAACCCATCAATTGGGTTGTTTTAAGCAAACATTTAACCCAACCGCTGGGTCAAAACAACCCAATTGCTGGGTTAGTCCATATTCAACCCAACTTAGGTTATTTTTAACCCAGCATTTTTTAGAGTGTAGCCATTAAATGTCTAGGTTGTAAATAGACTTAAAATGAAGTATAGTACAGTCAGTGTGCACTTTATTATGCTGCTTGCTTGTTGATACTGTGTGCAATAGTGTAATTATTTTATTTATGCTTAAACATTTATTTTCACCACTGAACTCTTTTTTTTCTTGTTCTACCTCACCTGTTTTTACTATTTGTTAAATATTGTTTTTTTTTTAGTTCAATATATGTTCCTTTTTTTAAATTGTAAATTTTAAATTGTTATCCTGATCATTGTGTCATTTTTATGATGTAAATTGAGGGAGCAAAAGCAGTATCGGCTCCAAATATCGGCTCAAGAAAATCGGCAGCCCGTATCGCTCATCGGCTAAGGCTGATGAAAAAAAAAAAAAAAATCGGTATCGGTCGATCCCTATTCAAGATTAACAAGCTCTAATGAAACATGGGAAGCCATATATACAATTGCAAAGAACAATCATTAACAATAAAAAATTGTCACACTTAGTTGTAAATTGAGAACTGTTTAGTTTCTTTAGAACATTTTAACAAAAAATATCTTTAAAAAGCAAAAAAAAGCTTACTTTGGTTAGAACCACAAAAAAAAAATATTTAAAACATAGGCTAATGCAGAAAAAAAACAACTTTAGCGCTCGCTGAGAAGCCAAATTCAATGCGCGCATAACATCTCACATGAGCTGCAACAGTCATGTTAGAGACATTTAACCAATCACTCACCAAAACGAAGCCTTTGTTCATTCGTTTGAAACATTGTGTAGTAGTTCAGCAATATTCGATAAGTCATTCCAAAAATTATGCCAGGGATGTTTTTAGGTTTATGTATATCCCGGCCACCGCATCGGAGATATAGGAGTGTTATTAATCATGGCAAGGAAAGCGCCGTATAGCCTACTTGAGCACCACTTCGTTATTTTGGCTCAGAATTTCGTTTGTTGGAAATATTAACTTAATTTAGAAATGCTTTTGAAATTAAAAACTTTGCATTTAATAGGCAAAATACATTTGTGAAATGGGGAGGCAGCCACACAGGCCAGAGAAACGGAGGAGCGACTGCTGTAAGGCGATGGAGCAAAACTGCGGAAAAACTGCAGAAAACGTGCGGGTGTTGAACCCTCTCACCGGGAAAAGTGTCATAGTTTGTCCATTTTATCTTAAACAAAAGGTAATTCACCAGCATACAAACTAGTGATGCACTGATCACGATTTTACATGGCCGATTCCGATACCCGATTTCTTTTTTTACACAATAAAAGAATGAAAGTATACATGAACAAGATGTTTATTTGGTATTTAACAGGCTAAATTGGCTTTTGGCTAATGAAAACAAGTCCGCAATCTGAAATTAACAGGACATTGAATTGGAAATTAAAAGGCTGAAAGGTGAAATTAAAGGCAATAACTGCATATTCTGCAATCCAAACAAAGATGTTACTTAAATCAGCATTTGTTTTTAAATTCAGTGTAAAGAAAAAAAAGTCTTTACCAGTGAAATTAAATAAAACCAAAGTATATAATTGTTCCAAAATGTTAAATCAACTAATGTTTAGTGCAACGAAAAAAATAAGATGCTACAGCAGGTGCTTTTTAAATCAAATTAAGTCAATGTAATTTTAAGGTAAAATAAAATGATCATCCTATAGGCTACAGAACTGATAGTACTTCATTTCTAAAGTGCATGCATGTTCTTCTTTAGGCTACAAAAAGAAGTATTTCGGCTTTGTCACAAGTTAGTCTGTTTCGTTCTCATCCGATCCAACACGTGAGAAGCGGAGCTGAACAAACGCTTGTGCAGGCGTGGAGAGGAAAGCGGCTCTTCATTCCCCGTCTCTTCCCTCAGTTCTCCAGTTTCCGTTTGTAACACACAAGTGACATGTTCGCGAATGATTGCGATATAGGCGTATGTGCACGCGGGCGCACTTCTGAAAAATAAAAAAAATAAAATAATCGGCAGAAAGATACAAAGAAAACCGGTTGCCGATCGCACGCTAGAAGCAAAAAACGTCCGGTTCCGATTTTTGGCCGGTCAACCGGTACATCCCAAATGTGGCGTTCACACCGGACGCGATTCGCAAGAAGGTGGACGCTTGAACATTTTGAGTTTACTCGCTTCGTGCGTGACATTAGGCTTGTTTGAGATGCGCCTCGCCTGCCGTTCAGCCGAGACTAGGCGGCTGCAGTGAGGGGAGGAGTGAAAAAAGTGCAGGCAAGATGGACGGTTCTCTCTTCTCGTAGTGGATCAGACACCGGCGAGATCAAAGGCGGATATCGCAGGATTCACACTTGTGCGCTTTGTTGCTGATAAACTGGATGTAATTAAAGTTCTGTTACTTTTATATGAAAATAAATATTATGAACAAGACACCCAAAGTTTTTGTTATTTATTTCCATTCGAAAGACGTGTTTATCAATCATTGTTACTTTAATTAGGCCTACATACATGTTTTTATATATATATATATATTTTATAAATATGACAACAATCACATAACCCACAGAGAGATCGCCTTTGTTAGAGAGTTTGGGAATATTCACACAAAAACATCTCAGTTTTAAAATCAAAACATTTAAAAAAAAGAACCATACATCACAGTTGTTTAAACCAATAAGCATTAAGCTGTGTCGTCAGCAAGTCGTTTCCCATCATGCTTTTGCTCAGCGCAGTCGGTGGAGAGCCACCGCAGAATCCGACACATCCGCCTTTCGCTCGCGAGAGTTTGACATACGTCAGCATGACATCAGAGCAAGGCGGACCGCCCTCGGACACATTTCTAACCGGAATGCATCTCGCGCTGATCGGTTCTGCGCAGATTTCGCTCATCTCAAACAAGCCTATTCACTGCACAACAGGCGCGAATTCGCCTCATGGGCGGGGCTTCCGCCAGCGGCTCGTCTCGTTGAGAAATGGCTGACATGGGCTGTGTATACATGTCTTTTTTATTTTATTTTTTTAAATCTACTGTAAATGTGTTTCTCCTCATTGTTGTCACTACTAGAGCAAGCTCCTGATTGGTTAACGCGGTGCAAAATATCCGTCAAAGTTCAGATTTTTCAACTTGAGCGATTCGCACGTTCAAAACGCTCAATTCACGCCGCTTCATTTGCGCGAATCGCGCCGCAGAATGCCATTTCGCGTCTCTGCATTGACTTAACATGTAAATCACTCGCGCGAATCGCGTCCGGTGTGAACGCACCATAATATGAACAGTCGCCTATCAACGGGTAGTTCTGTTTGCAGGATTTGTCCTACATTGAAATTTTTTGCCGGCTGCCAAAACAAATAGTCCCGCCAAAGCCTTATTTGATGAGTTATTGTGATTTATGATTGATGTAGTAGATGACTTAGTAGAAGAGATCCTTCTACTAGTAGTAGAAATCCTCCTCTGCTCGCATTCTTAGCTTTCTAATATTTCACATATTTCATTAATCAAAATCAAAAGGTGGGAAGACCGAATCCATGTTGCACGTGGCGCTATCAGACGATGTTTTCCTTTAATTACCGCTGGGTGTGAATTGCGCTCAAAACGTTGACTCTTCTCTGACCAGCTGACATAAACCATACTTTAAATAAACAGGAAACAAATCCTGTCCGGTTATGAAGCGTTTTCTGTGTGTTGACAAATCTTTCGCGATGTTCTAAAGACGGGATTCGCACACAACGCGTCTGCTAATGTCCGATTCACAACCTACTGACTCCTTTGAACCGAATCATTTTAACAACAACTGATCCGTCCAACACTGAACTCACGAATCAGTTTAATCATTTACTCTGAACATCTGAAATGAGAACACAAGTGTGCTTACCCAATTTAGCAAGAGTGGATAGTAAGAATTAGCTTTAATCATCCACAGTCTTTCAGCTTATTTATGTTCATAATGTGTAGTAAAATAAATAGCCTATAAATCATTTAGTTTAGACTGGAGTGAGGTGAACCCAGAACAAAGTTGTTATTAGCTAGCTGATAATTATATGAAATTGTATATGGCAGAAAATGTGGCTATTTTTTTATTTTTAATATTGATATGATTATATAACAAAACAATTATCTGTAAATAGTGTAAAAATGAGGAACAAAAACAAACATCAAGGTATCAAAATAAGATGAACAAACTTTCTTTGAATTTATTTAAAATGTATTGTCAGTATTGCGTTTGCAGATCACGTGGTTAGGGGACTTTTTTTTACTGTGCGTGTGTGTGTGTGTGTCAGGGTTTCCGTTGTCCGGTAATTACCGGACATTGGCCGGGAAAAAAATTAAATGTCCGACAAAATTAAATCTTTTCGGTCAAATTGTCAGATTAAAACTGCCTAATAATCCCGCCCCGCCCCCCTAACACAATCTGAATCGACCGTTTGAAAGTTTTTAAACAACATCGCATGTTGCATTTCAAATAAAGCGCACGTACGCCTAACGGCTATAATATAGACCTAAACCACGAACTATAGAGAGACGTTTTAAATATGGCCAGGCCCAGGCAGACTAGCCTTAAAAGTTTTTTTCAAAGGCCAGACACGAAGGAGGATACTGAATCAGGAGCGCCTGAAGCCTCAGATGTCCAGATCCAGACAGCTCCGCCACCACCGGAAAAAAAGCCGAAGGGCGTATCGGTCGGAATGGAGTGACAAGTTCCCATGGCTAAGATGTGAGGTAGTTGATGGTAACGAAAACATTTTCTGTTCGCGCTGCGAAAAGGCAGGACGACGCAACGGATTCACAAGAGGGTCGAATAATTTGAGAATGTCATTTGTTTGTTCAAGTTCATTTGACAAGGAGTCATTTCACACGGTGGCCAATTTAAATGTTACCAACTAAATGAGACATACTGAGTTTATAATTACATTTGCTTGTGTAACAATGCTATATTCGGATATTTTATGTGGGGAAGGGGGTTGGTTTGTTAAACTATGAAATGTGCAACCAAAGTAAAAAAAATTGGTTGATTGACGCCAATCGGACGTTCATGTTTTTTTTTTCCCGTCTATTTGAAAGTTAGGCTAATAAACATGTTGCATATACAGCCTGATTATGTCATTTTTTTTAAGTTACATAAACTGCTTTCAGTTTTTCTCAACTTGAATAATTAAGAGGCGATATTTGACCGGCATATCATCAAAATGTCCGGAAAACGAAACCTCTGCCGGTCACTTTGACCGGCACCATTTTTTTCTAGCGGAAACTCTGGTGTGTGTGTGTGTATGTGTATGACCATGTCTGTCAATCACCACCGAAGACCATTTTTGACCCAGGAAAAACCCTGTTTGGCCGGTGACCGAGCACACACACACACACACACACGGGTGAAGAGGCCATTTGAATTGAACACAGAATCGATGCAGATTTTTTGAGAATCGATGCATCGACCTTTTCTCCCACGCCTAGATTGCACCAGTATGAAATCAGCAGGACTCATATCAGTTCATGAAGCCAAAAGGGTGATTTACTGAGGAATGACTAGTATGTGCACTGGGACGTCCCCAGTGAGGTCTGTGGGCGTCCGTTTCACTGGTATTCGGTTTCTTCTACTGGTTTAGCTTTTGAAATCCCTAACATAACTAAACAAGATGTCACAGAAATAATTCCAATATTGCGTCTGAAAGCAGCTTCCCTGAAATGGTGCGACAGTTTGATTAAGATGATGTTGAAACATCTACAAAGTGTCAATGGTGTTTATAATAAACCTAATTTGCTGTCTTTAATGCATACACGACGGAGCACAAATCAGGATTATGCGTGAGCTCCATTTCGACTCACAGGAAGTTGAATTGGAATGACACGAAGAGCAATAAACTGAATATATAATGAAATATGATATCATTTATGGATAAAACTAAATGTATTATGTCGTCGGCTTGGTAAACTGTCGTCTTTATTAAATTCACACTAAAATTGCAATTCAGCTTTCAGAACTGAGCCAATTTTATAGTGCAAAGGTGGCAGAGAAGCGCTTCTGAACTGGTAAATAACGCCCCCTAAACCCTCGATCCCTACGTTAGTCCACTAATTCAGTTCACTTTGAGGAGCTGGCGCTCATCTTGTCCCTGTTTTGATTTCAGCAAATCAGTTTGAGCGAATGCTGTCAATGTGATTTATATTCATGGACCCAGCAGTTAATCAATCCTTAGTGCGTTGTATATTGTTATTAGCAGTAGAATTTGTATTATTATTATTATTATTATCATCTTTTAATAATAGGCCTATAATATAATTATTATTATAATTTTTTTTTACAGAAACACCAACAATATCTTAAGCACCACCACCAGTCCAAAGCTCAGTTAAATGACAAAATGCATTAATACATGCTTTCCAACAGTTTCAGTTCTAATTAATTAAGTTCTGTCATTAAATAGTGCTTGATTATCATAACATAATCTAATGCTTGACTGATGTTAATTAAGTGTGTACGTTCAGATATTTAAAAAGCGGTGCCATTTTACAAAGATATTGATTAGGGCTGTCAAAAGATTAATCGCGATTAATCACATCCAAAATAAAAGTTTGTGTTTACATAATATGTGTGTGTACTCTGTTAATTATTATTTATATATAAATACACACACATTCATGTATATATTTAAGAAATATTTGCATGTATATACATTTATATAATCTATAATATATATATATATAAATGTTTTATATATAAAAATAATATTTTTTTCTTAAATATATACATGAATGTGTGTGTATTTATATATAAATAATAAATAACAGAGTACACACACATATGTAAACACAAACTTTTATTTTGGATGTGATTAATCGCGATTAATCTTTTGACAGCCCTAATATTGATACATTTGGTGGAAATGTATATATATAAATAAGGAAGTATAATATAATAAAGTATATCACTCTGGCGACTAAATCAAAAAATGTACTAGCCAATGGAGATTCTATTGCAAAGGTGTGTGTAGAGGGTCGCGAAATAAGTTGAAATGTAGTACCTATGTGATTTCGGACGCAGCTCTTTTGAATTTATCATTTTCTCATGTCATTACATTGTTTAGAGCATAACTGGAAAATATATTTTTTGAAAAATTATATTTTTTACATACGTTAATGGATTAGTTCACTTCAAAATGAAGATTTCCTGATCATTTTCTCATCCCAGATACATTTTTTGAGGAAAACATTCCAGGATTTTTCTGCACATAATGGACTTCAATGGGAACCAACGGTTCAAGGTCCAAATCACTGCAGTTTCAGAGGTTCTAACCGATCCCAGTCTGATCTAGACAAACCATCGCCACATTTACAACACAAATTTATATACTTTTAACCTCATATGCGCGACTCCGGTGTTGTTCTTCTTCATGGCGTATGATGTCATCACGTCAGAAAGGTCACATGACGTAGGTGGAAGTCCATCTCATGTTCTCCTCCAACTTTAAAATCGTCCGACATTGTTGTTTCACCTTTATTTGTGTAAAGGACGTTTGATTTAGTCTTTGCATGTTCATTTTAACACTGGGTCAGTACTTCCACCCGCGTCATGTGACCTTTCCGACGTGATGACATCATACGCCATGAAGAAAAACACAGAAGTCGCGCAAATGAGGTTAAGAAGTATATAAATGTGTATTTGTGTTGTAAATGTGGCGATGGTTTGTCTAGATCAGACTCTATTCCTCGTTAAACTGCATTGATTTGGACCTTCAACCGTTGGTTCCCATTGAAGTCCATTATATGCAGAAAAATCCTGGAATGTTTTCCTCCAAAAACGTCATTTCTTTCCGCCTGAAGAAATTAAGACATGAACATCTGGGGTGAGGAAATCATCAGGAAATCTTCATTTTGAAGTTGACGAATCCTTCCTCGTAAGTTGGACACAGGTGTTTAAAACAAATAATATATTTCATTATTATTTTTAACCAAACTTTGTTTGATTCTCAACTATGTTATGAAAGATATAATGATATACCATTTGACTAATGCAATATGTGGGTAAAATTTCCACACCAAAAAAAAAAAATCTATTTCTAAAAGTTGTTGTTCTGGTGAAACCTGATATCTCTGAAAAGCACTGAATGTGCTCAGGACATCCAGTCTCATGTATTGTGTCAGAAAAATTCACTAAATGTCCTCTTATGAGCACCCAGGAGGTTAATTCTGAATGATGCACTAAATATAAATCCACCTAGAACTGAGAATCAGGACATAAAATCTTAAAATGCATGAAGTGATTTGCAAGACAAACACAAAAACGTCAATTTCCTCCCTCGCAGGAACATGATGCAGCATCATAATTAGCATCTGTCAATGCACCTACGCGAGGAAAGAGGAGACTGCGCTTCAGATGCCCGCAGGGCGCGATTCTGGGCCGGTGTCATTGCACAGATTAAACACCAATAACTGAATGCATGCAGTGCACGCCTTAATAAAGAAAACATGGGCTGTTTATACCGCAAACAAGCTGCGAAATCATCATCTGTGTGTTTGGTGTAGTCATGCTGTGGGTCACGTCCCGCCTCTGCGTCACATTCTCCCGCACGAGGAGCGCGCACGCAACATTCTAATTCGGATGAATTCAAAAATGAATGACGGTTAAATGTTCAACTGTCAAAATGAAAATAACACACGATAACAAGACTAGAAACGCACAAAAAAGCGAAAAACGCAGTGAGATACGTCTGGAAAGTGATATAAAACGAACTTCTATATGATTAACGACATAAAAACAGTTGAAAAACCTTCACACGGGTCCATACGTACTTAGAGAAAAAACGAATCTGCGCTATTTTATCAGTGCCGGTACTCTAACGGACGACATCCCCACCTAAAACCGTACACAATAACGTGCTAGTGAAGAATATAACTTAACTGTATGAATATGATGTTGATAACGTTACCTGTGGGTGCTGCTGTGAAGACACTCACCTGCGTTAGCTGATGGTCGGCCGTGACTGATGCGCTTCTGATCGCGAGCTCAAGGTGATCCGACAAACCTACCGGGACTACTTCCGTCAAAGGCACGCCACCCTGCGTGCGCGGAGGGATACGTATGACGTCAAACTATAAAAAATGTCACTATTAGCCGTTTTCTCAGCTATGTTTATTCCAGAGAAACCTCTCTAGACGTTTGATGGCGTTTCACCGAGTCTATAAAGCGCTTAGATCGCTGTAAACAAACCCCGAGCTTCCTGATGGAGGATTATGAAACGCGACATGAGGGAAGTGAGGCGATCCAATCAGAGCGCGAGACGCGGTGCAGCGGAGCACGAGGACATCACGTGACACGAGAGGATGCTGTGCGGTTAAACTACAAATCAACGACAACGACGTGCTTGTTGGTGATATTAAATACGTGTTTAAGTAACACAGAAGATGCATTGTACATGTAAATCTATCTGGTTGTTTATATAGCGAGTGCAGAGGGAGATATTAATGCACTTCCGCGTTAATCCATCTAATGTTTGAGACTCGCGCAGCCGCACGTACGCCAGCATCTGTTAACCCTTTAATAAGCAAACGGAAGAGATTTAAGTCACGTATTTAGATCACGTTTGTGAACACAGAACACTAAACCAACTATCATCACGAAAGAAACATGTTTATATTACAGTACCCTGCTTTTTGGACATTTACTTTATTATTTGGACATGTTCTATGGTGGTACTATGTTTTTGGACAATAAGAACATGCATTTTGCACTTCCCACATGAAAAAATACTATAGTAAAATTACTCTAGTAAATACTATAGTGTTTTTGGACCATACTATAGAAAAGATACTACAGTATATTATAGTATTTACTACACTTTGTTAATTTACTGTAGTATATTTACTATAGTACGGTTCAAAAACACTATAGTATTTACTAGAGTAATTTTACTATAATATAGTATTTTTTCATGTGGGTTGTACCATGGTAGCACTACGTTTTGCTACCGAGTAAATATGATATATAAATCTGGTCATATAACTAGAACAGTGGTGTAATACAGGAATATGAAGGGATGAATTATGCTGTCTCATAAAGAGGATGTTGCATAGGCCCTCTGATTATTCATTATTTAACAGCGCCATCTAGTGTGCATATCCTATCACTGATGTCAATGAGAACATGTCTCTCCTCTGTATTTTAGCTCAGATTTCCACGGGGTAAAGGAAAGATTCATTCCAGCATCAAGGTGAGTATAAATACACACTTTAAGATTCAATTGCACCCTTATGACACACTAATAGATAATCCATGTATATACACACACCGATCAGGCATACCATTATGACCAGGTGAAGTGATAACACTGATGATCTGTTAGTGGGTGGGATATATTAGGCTGCAAGTGAACATTTTGTCCTCAGAGTTGATGTGTTAGAAGCAGTAGAAATGGGCAAGCGTGAGGATTTGAGCGAGTTTGACAAGGGCCAGATTGTGACGGCTAGACGGGTCAAGGACCAATATTAGGAATATTATACCTGATCGGTGTATTATGATATTATTATAGACAGATGTGTCTGTCCTGCTGCACTATTTAATTCTGTTAACCTGAAATAACATGAAGTGTGGGAACGAATATTACACTCAAATCCATACGGACTACCAGCATATCTGGGAACTTTACTGTTAATTTCGTCACCGCCCCTTTTTAGGGGAAAATAAACTAGACTCCCATAGACTTCCATACAAAATAGTGGCACAAAACAACGGCCATAAACAGCTGGCAGGCGTAAATAACTGAAGAAATCACTCAGATTAACCCCCTGGTGCTCTTCGGTCATTTCTGACCGGAAAATGTTCTGTTTTGAAATGTTAAAAATCACAGCTTCATCAGAATGATATGAAACTTGGTGACTTTTCTAGCATTAGGTATGCAAACACACAAAAAAATTGGGGTCATGATTCGAGCATGCTAATTGATCGTAAAAAGCGTAGTAGCGTTCATTGTCTTCGGTTATAAATGAGCGACCATAGGAAATGAATGGGAAATCGGCAAAAACACAAAAATTCACTGAATATTTGTGTGTACAATCTACAAATCGGCCACGATGCTGAAAAAAAGTACACAACACTTGTGCTCTTTGCTCAAAAATGACACAAAAATGAGGAAATCTGCAAAAACACAAATCCACAAAAAAAATCTATATTTCTAACAAAAACAAATATCTAAAACTTTATAATAAATAGTCTTTGAGATTTTTTTAAAATATATATTCAAATCCATAAAAAAAACAATATTTCTAACAAAAAAAAAATCTAAAACTTTATAATAAATAGTCTTTGAGATTTTTTGCAGGTGTTTTTGAAATGTGTTTTAAAAATGTGTTTTTGCAGATTTCCTACAAAACAGACAAAAAAAACTCACACTCACACACACACACACACAAAAACTAGCTTTTGGAATGGCACGCGTTAATTTGTGTGTGCGTGTGTTTTTGTGTGTACAAGTGTGTGTGTGTGTGTGTGTGTGAGAGAGTTTTTTTGTCTGTTTTGCACTCTTGATGTTTTAGAGATTCACTCCTTCACTGTTGAGTCCTTTTTTCTGCATCCTGGCTGATTTGTAGATTGTATGCACAAAAAAAACGAATTTCCCATCCTGAGTGTGGCTTTTTTTTTACGACCACTTAGACTTTTTAAATCCTGTCCCCAATTTATTTGGGTGTTCATATACCAAGTACCAATAAAGTCACCAAGTTTCGGACCATTCCGATGAAGCTACAATTTTTTTAATTTTTTTATATATTATATCCACTATAGTGGTGAAAATGTGCTATTGCGTGATAAAAATACTCAATGTGTCCACCAGATGGCACCGATCTCATCTAAAAAATTGCTTTCATGAGGCCTAGGCTTGACTCTAAAATAAATAGAGCTTTAATAAAAAAAATTACAAAATGATATATATATATATATATTATATTTAACCCATAAGAACCCACAGTGATACGGGTTACACAAACACTGGTGATTATCTGGAAAGGTCTTTTTAAAGCAATATCCCTAAATTTCAACTCAGGAAGTCCCTAAGTGACATATCAGGAACACCCAGGTTCAGTCATGTGACAATTTGTGCATTTTTTTGTTGCCATGGCAACATTACCAAAATGGTGGCCTGTCTGGTTAGCACATGTTGCAGTGTGAGCAATTTTTTAATGCGCTTGTTTTTGTTACTAAAGGTATGTTTCAACCCATGCAACAATTCTAACATTTTAATAACTTATCATAGATTACACTGATTTTAATAAATTTCTTAAATAAATTGATATAAAACAAGTTATGAAAATATTGTGGTGACATATATGTCACATCAGGCTGTTAACCTTACAACAGTTGGTGGAATTTTGATGTTATGTATTTGTCATATTAAGAAAAATATTAATGAGCTGCTCAATTAATTTAGCAGATTCAATATTTTTTTTAGTGTTATATATTTTCTCTATGTTTTATATACAATCTGGGACTCATAAAATGTTAACAGCACTGTTTAATATAATTGAAATATTGATTGGTATTGATCTGCGCATGATCTGCACCAAATGCCAGGAAATCATGCAAACTGAAAATGACAAAATGACACCATAATGGCTGACAAAACGTTACGCAACTGTTTTCAGACTCTACTAGCATCTCTACATCTCACTGACAACAATGATTCTTCAAATCAGCAAGCAGGAGATAAGTGTTGGAAGATCCGCCCATGGCTTGATATGTTTTGTTAATTTTTTTTAATAATATGCATGATTTTGATAAATGTTGTGGAAAAGAAAAGAAACAAAAAAAAACTGCTATTTAGCAAAATAATTATTAAATGTTTTTTTTTAAACTGAGAAATAAATGCCCAATGTGACATATATGTAACATAAAAAATGAATCATAAACGCCCAATGTGACATATGTGTAACATTACAGATCTCTCACAAGGAGGGGTTGTATTTCAAAAACAACTGCAGAAACATCTTACAAGTGTCCATTAAGCCTGTTTTATATGCCCCATAATTTTCCTAAAAGGATAAATTGGTCCGGGTTTTTATGGGGAAAAAATGGGTCATAATTATTGCATAAATATTAATTATAAATCATAAAATTATCTCAAAACACCAAAAAAAGAAAAAATATTATTGAACAAAAATATATTTAATTGATTTTACTCTAATCTGTTTTTATCTTAATCCCGCTCTCCGGCTCATTTTTGACCTGAAGGTCCTGAGTGTGACCCATAAATGAAGAACCCCAGAGGGTTAAGTGTGTGTGTGTGTGTATCTTTCACACTCTATGGCAGGCCGGCTGGACATATAATGACTTGACATGTTTAACCCGAGTGATTTCTTCAGTTCTTCACGCCTGCCGGCTGTGTGCGGACGCTGTTTTGTATTGAAGTCTATGTGAGTCTAGTTTATTTTCCCCTAAAAGTGGTCGTGAATCTGTTCAGAGACGTTGTGTGACGTTGTGTGACGTTGTGTGACGTTGTGTGACGTTGTGTGTGTGTGCGCTTTGGCCTTTCATCCTGTCATTGATTCTCTGAACTGGTACGTCTGCTTTGAAATGATCTCATTAAACCTCCATGTACAATGTATTTAGAGGTCATCTGATCTGCCATCGCACACTCTAAAAAATGCTGGGTTAAAAATAACCCAAGTTGGGTTGAAAATGGACCAACCCAGCAATTGGGTTGTTTTAACCCAGTGAATGGGTCGTTTTAACACAGCAGTTGGGTTAAATGTTTGCTTAAAACAACCCAATTGTTGGGTTAGTCCATTTTCAACCCAACTTGGGTTATTTTTAACCCAGCATTTTTTAGAGTGTAGGCGAAAAACAGTATGTGACAAAAGAAGTGTGCCATCCTCTCATCATGGGATAGTAAAGTGTCCATCGTATGCACACTTCAGAATCTCTCTTTGCCTACTATTTTATGAGTCCTGTAAATTCGGACGTACACTCTAAAAAATGCTGGGTTAAAAATAACCCAAGTTGGGTTGAAAATGGACTAACCCAGCAATTGGGTTGTTTTAAGCAAACATTTAACCCAACCGCTGGCTTAAAACAACCCAAATGCTGGGTTAGTCCATTTTCAACCCAACTTGGGTTATTTTTAACCCAGCATTTTTTAGAGTGTACTTCTTTTGTCACACACTGTTTTTCGATTTCTGAATGGCGGTGAAGCGACGCAACTGCCGCTGGAAGGTCACATGATCTTGACAACATGGATGTGGAAATATTTTTTTTTAGCGTCCGTGAAGTCATTACTTATTCAAAAATACGGTCCTACTCGAGAGAGTTT
>JARQWZ010001770.1:95000-117500 GCA_033150135.1 Gobio occitaniae
ATACAGTTATTATGATTATTATTATAATTATTAAAGAAATTATACTTTTAAAAGACACCGTGAATCAGAATCTAGGCAAACGCATATATTCAGCACAAAAACTGAAATAAATAATACATTACATCTATAAATTCTATAAAATAAATATAAAAAAATGACAAAAGAAAATATCAAAATGATTAAAACTTTAACTATTGTAAATAAGAAAAAAAGAAAAAAAGCTAATTCAAAATATGAATAAATACTATAATAGCATGTAAATAATGCTAAAATGACCGTGTGTGTTTGTGCTTCATTCAGGATATTAAAGGCCAGATCTGGACGGATGAAGAATCGGATGGAGAGAATGAATCGGAGCAGTTCCTGTACGGTATTCAGGTAAAACACACGTTCCAGCGACTTCCTTACATCACATTCTGTTTTCTTGTCTTATAAGGGTCCTGTAATGCCCTTTTTACAAGGTGTAAAATAAGTCTGATGTCCCCAGAATGTGTGTCTGGAGTTTTAACATGCTATAAAAATTATCTGTGGGGTAAATGTACTGTTTTTGTGTGTGTCCCTTTAAATGGCCAGAGGGCGGGGCTTCAAGAGCTTGTGTTAGCAGCTCTGATTACCTCACACACACACACACACACACACACACACACACACACACACACACACACACACACACACACTGAACATGACCGAAACTGTTCAGCCTTTTATGCTCAAAATGGAGTCGGACAATGATGGAGAGACTCCAGAAGAAGAGACGACATGTAGAACGAGACAGGACGTTTCTGAAGGGATAGTTGATGAATTCATGAGTTAACAATCTTCAGTCACTGATTAGCATATTCTGTCAAGATAATCTCTAAACCGCTGGTGTGGGGTAAGATGAGCCAGAGAATATCTGCTGATGAAGAGAGAACAGGGATAGTTTAGTTTTATTACGGTTATAACTGATGATGTCATCTTGCTTTATGACATGCGTCTGCATTTGTGTTCGTACTGTATTAATAAATGTGAAAGATGAACGACAGCTTGAGCTTGATTACAACAACTCTTCCTCTTCTCCACATGTTCTGGGGGCGGGGTTATGTAAATGTTAGGGTTAGTGATGGTTAGGTTAGCTCGTTGTAGTCTCTACCAGCCGTTGTTGTAGGTTTCTGTGGCGCTAGGTGAAAAATAATACATGAGAAATATTTCCTACTTTAAATGAGTATCTCTAATATATGACAACCAATCACTAGCAAACGTGTGCGTCGCGTGTAATGAAAGTGAAGTAAACAAGCAGTGTAATGTGTAATATCACTGTCCACCTGTAGGGGAGCTGCGCTGCTGACCTGTACCGTCACCCACAGCTGGACGCGGACATAGAGGCTGTAAAAGACATCTATACGGACAGCGCTGTGTCCGTCAGGTCAGAAGAGTCTGATTCACACCTGTGCATTCACACCTGATTCACATCTGTGCATTCACACCTGATTCACATCTGTGCATTCACACCTGATTCACACCTGTGCATTCACACCTGATTCACACCTGTGCATTCACACCTGATTCACACCTGTGCATTCACACCTGATTCACATCTGTGCATTCACACCTGATTCACACCTGTGCATTCACACCTGATTCACACCTGTGCATTCACACCTGATTCACATCTGTGCATTCACACCTGATTCACACCTGTGCATTCACACCTGATTCACACCTGTGCATTCACACCTGATTCACACCTGTGCATTCACACCTGATTCACACCTGTGCATTCACACCTGATTCACATCTGTGCATTCACACCTGATTCACATCTGTGCATTCACACCTGATTCACATCTGTGCATTCACACCTGATTCACATCTGTGCATTCACACCTGATTCACATCTGTGCATTCACACCTGATTCACACCTGTGCATTCACACCTGATTCACACCTGTGCATTCACACCTGATTCACATCTGTGCATTCACACCTGATTCACACCTGTGCATTCACACCTGATTCACATCTGTGCATTCACACATCTGTGCATTCACACCTGATTCACATCTGTGCATTCACACCTGATTCACATCTGTGCATTCACACCTGATTCACATCTGTGCATTCACACCTGATTCACATCCGTGCATTCACACCTGATTCACATCTGTGCATTCACACCTGATTCACATCTGTGCATTCACACCTGATTCACATCCGTGCGATGTTCACACCTGATTCACATCCGTGCATTTACACCTGATTCACATCCGTGCATTCACACCTGATTCACATCCGTGCATTCACATCCGTGCATTCACACCTGATTCACATCTGTGCATTCACACCTGATTCGCATCCGTGCATTCACACCTGATTCACATCTGTGCATTCACACCTGATTCGCATCCGTGCATTCACACCTGATTCACATCTGTGCATTTACACCTGATTCACATCCGTGCATTCACACCTGATTCACATCTGTGCATTCACAACTGATTCACATCCGTGCATTCACAACTGATTCACATCTGTGCATTCACACCTGATTCACATCTGTGCATTCACAACTGATTCACATCCGTGCATTCACACCTGATTCACATCTGTGCATTCACACCTGATTCGCATCCGTGCATTCACACCTGATTCACATCTGTGCATTCACACCTGATTCGCATCCGTGCATTCACACCTGATTCACATCTGTGCATTTACACCTGATTCACATCCGTGCATTCACACCTGATTCACATCTGTGCATTCACACCTGATTCACATCTGTGCATTCACAACTGATTCACATCTGTGCATTCACACCTGATTCGCATCTGTGCATTCACAACTGATTCACATCTGTGCATTTACACCTGATTCACATCCGTGCATTCACACCTGATTCACATCTGTGCATTCACAACTGATTCACATCCGTGCATTCACACCTGATTCACATCTGTGCATTCACACCTGATTCACACCTGTGCATTCACACCTGATTCACATCTGTGCATTCACACCTGATTCACATCTGTGCATTCACACCTGATTCGCATCTGTGCATTCACAACTGATTCACATCTGTGCATTTACACCTGAATCACATCCGTGCATTCACACCTGATTCACATCTGTGCATTTACACCTGAATCACATCTGTGCATTCACACCTGATTCACATCTGTGCATTCACACCTGATTCACATCCGTGCATTCACACCTGATTCGCATCTGTGCATTCACACCTTCACACACATTCATTCTGAGTGTGTTGCTCTTCCTACAGAGAATATGGCACGATTGATGATGTGGACATTGACCTGCAAATCAACACCAGCTTCTTGGATGTGAGTACACACACTTTTCCTACTCAACTTTATAATCAGACCTTGAAATGGGAATATAATGATTTGCGTGTTTGCAGGAGGAGGTGGCGACCGCATGGAAGGTGATCCGAGCGGAGCCCATTGTCTTACGCCTTCGCTTCTCTCTATCACAGTACCTGGATGGACCAGGTAAGAGACACACACTTCTGTGCATGTGTGTTTGAGACGGTACTTACATTACAGACTTATTCAATTTTCTCCCACAGAGCCGTCTGTGGAGGTGTTTCAGCCATCTAATAAAGAAGGATTCAGTTTGGGCCTTCAGCTGAAGAAGTAAGTCAAGACTGACTACATTTGCATGTGCACCAAATAATGTGATTATTTATTTCTAATAAGTAAGATATTTACATGACACAAGCAAACCTCTTCACTGCCGTTTACATGCAATCTCCATTATTCTGACTGTTCTCTAAGAATTGTGGTTATTTTTACCACTATTGTTCACATACCACGGCACAAATGATGCACACAGATTTGTTATCCACTAAAATGTCTTCATTTTAATGTCTTTAACCATCAATAGACTAAACTTTATTATATTCATTTTTTTCACTTTCTAATATTATATTCCAAAAATACACGTGCATGCTTTATTTAGAATGGAATAGATGCGATTAAAGTGTTTAAATGCCAGTTTATCACAATTAATTTTGACATATGCCATGTCTTTTTATATATAGGGGATGGGGAACGATCAGACAGTGCACTATATAGTGGATAGGGAACGATCAGACAGTGCTCTATATAGTGGATAGGGAACGATCAGACAGTGCACTATATAGTGGATAGGGAACGATCAGACAGTGCACTATATAGGGGATAGGGAACGATCAGACAGTGCACTATATAGGGGATAGGGAACGATCAGAAAGTGCACTATATTGGGGATAGGGAACGATCAGACAGTGCACTATATAGTGGATAGGGAACGATCAGACAGTGCACTATATAGGGGATAGGGAACGATCAGACAGTGCACTATATAGTGGATAGGGAACGATCAGACAGTGCACTATATAGGGATAGGGAACGATCAGAAAGTGCACTATATAGGGGATGGGGAACGATCAGACAGTGCACTATATAGGGGATAGGGAACGATCAGAAAGTGCACTATATAGGGGATAGGGAACGATCAGACAGTGCACTATATAGGGGATGGGGAACGATCAGACAGTGCACTATATAGTGGATAGGGAACGATCAGACAGTGCACTATATAGGGGATAGGGAACGATCAGACAGTGCACTATATAGTGGATAGGGAACGATCAGACAGTGCACTATATAGGGGATAGGGAACGATCAGAAAGTGCACTATATAGGGGATAGGGAACGATCAGACAGTGCACTATATAGGGGATGGGGAACGATCAGACAGTGCACTATATAGGGGATGGGGAACGATCAGACAGTGCACTATATAGTGGATAGGGAACGATCAGACAGTGCACTATATAGGGGATGGGGAACGATCAGAAAGTGCACTATATAGGGGATGGGGAACGATCAGACAGTGCACTATATAGGGGATGGGGAACGATCAGACAGTGCACTATATAGGGGATGGGGAACGATCAGACAGTGCACTATATAGGGGATAGGGAACGGTCAGACAGTGCACTATATAGGGGATAGGGAACGATCAGACAGTGCACTATATAGTGGATAGGGAACGATCAGACAGTGCACTATATAGGGGATAGGGAACGATCAGACAGTGCACTATATAGGGGATAGGGAACGATCAGACAGTGCACTATATAGGGGATAGGGAACGATCAGACAGTGCACTATATAGGGGATGGGGAACGATCAGCCAGTGCACTATATAGGGGATAGGGAACGATCAGACAGTGCACTATATAGTGGATAGGGAACGATCAGACAGTGCACTATATAGGGGATAGGGAACGATCAGACAGTGCACTATATAGTGGATAGGGAACGATCAGACAGTGCACTATATAGGGATAGGGAACGATCAGAAAGTGCACTATATAGGGGATGGGGAACGATCAGACAGTGCACTATATAGGGGATAGGGAACGATCAGACAGTGCACTATATAGGGGATAGGGAACGATCAGACAGTGCACTATATAGGGGATGGGGAACGATCAGACAGTGCACTATATAGTGGATAGGGAACGATCAGACAGTGCACTATATAGGGGATAGGGAACGATCAGACAGTGCACTATATAGTGGATAGGGAACGATCAGACAGTGCACTATATAGGGGATAGGGAACGATCAGAAAGTGCACTATATAGGGGATAGGGAACGATCAGACAGTGCACTATATAGGGGATGGGGAACGATCAGACAGTGCACTATATAGGGGATGGGGAACGATCAGACAGTGCACTATATAGTGGATAGGGAACGATCAGACAGTGCACTATATAGGGGATGGGGAACGATCAGAAAGTTCACTATATATGGGAATGGGGAACGATCAGACAGTGCACTATATAGGGGATGGGGAACGATCAGACAGTGCACTACATAGGGGATAGGGAACGATCAGACAGTGCACTATATAGGGGATAGGGAACGATCAGACAGTGCACTATATAGTGGATAGGGAACGATCAGACAGTGCACTATATAGGGGATAGGGAACGATCAGACAGTGCACTATATAGGGGATAGGGAACGATCAGACAGTGCACTATATAGGGGATAGGGAACGATCAGACAGTGCACTATATAGGGGATGGGGAACGATCAGCCAGTGCACTATATAGGGGATGGGGAACGATCAGACAGTGCACTATATAGGGGATGGGGAATGATCAGACAGTGCACTATATAGGGGATGGGGAACGATCAGACAGTGCACTATATAGTGGATAGGGAACGATCAGACAGTGCACTATATAGGGGATAGGGAACGATCAGACAGTGCTCTATATAGGGGATGGGGAACGATCAGACAGTGCACTATATAGGGGATAGGGAACGATCAGACAGTGCACTATATAGGGGATAGGGAACGATCAGACAGTGCGCTATATAGGGGATAGGGAACGATCAGACAGTGCGCTATATAGGGGATAGGGAACGATCAGACAGTGCGCTATATAGGGGATAGGGAACGATCAGACAGTGCGCTATATAGGGGATAGGGAACCATCAGACAGTGCGCTATATAGGGGATAGGGAACAATCAGACAGTGCGCTATATAGGGGATAGGGAACGATAAGACAGTGCACCATATAGGGGATAGGGAACCATCAGACAGTGCGCTATATAGGGGATAGGGAACAATCAGACAGTGCGCTATATAGGGGATAGGGAACAATCAGACAGTGCGCTATATAGGGGATAGGGAACGATCAGACAGTGCGCTATATAGGGGATAGGGAACGATCAGACAGTGCATAGGGAACGATCAGACAGTGCGCTATATAGGGGATAGGGAACCATCCGACTGTGCGCTATATAGGGGATAGGGAACAATCAGACAGTGCACGATATAGGGGATAGGGAACGATCAGACAGTGCGCTATATAGGGGATAGGGAACGATCAGACAGTGCGCTATATAGGGGATAGGGAACGATCAGACAGTGCACTATATAGTGGATAGGGAACGATCAGACATTGCACTATATAGTGGATAGGGAACGATCAGACAGTGCACGATATAGGTGATAGGGAACGATCAGAAAGTGCACTATATAGGGGATAGGGAACGATCAGACAGTGCACTATATAGGGGATAGGGAACGATCAGACAGTGCGCTATATAGGGGATAGGGAACGATCAGACAGTGCACTATATAGTGGATAGGGAACGATCAGACAGTGCTCTATATAGTGGATAGGGAACGATCAGACAGTGCTCTATATAGGGGATAGGGAACGATCAGACAGTGCTCTATATAGGGGATAGGGAACGATCAGACAGTGCTCTAAATAGGGAATAGGGAACAATCAGACAGTGCACTATATAGGGGATGGGGAACGATCAGACAGTGCACTATATAGGGGATAGGGAACGATCAGACAGTGCTCTAAATAGGGGATAGGGAACGATCAGACAGTGCTCTAAATAGGGAATAGGGAACAATCAGACAGTGCACTATATAGGGGATAGGGAACGATCAGACAGTGCACTATATAGTGGATAGGGAACGATCAGACAGTGCTCTATATAGGGGATAGGGAACGATCAGACAGTGCTCTAAATAGGGAATAGGGAACAATCAGACAGTGCACTATATAGGGGATAGGGAACGATCAGACAGTGCACTATATAGTGGATAGGGAACGATCAGACAGTGGGCTATATAGGGGATAGGGAACGATCAGACAGTGGGGTATATAGGGGATAGGGAATCAACTGCATTATGAGGTGCACGTTAACGTAGTCTTTTACATTTACATATATGCATTTAGTTCTGACTGCTTTAGTAGAAATGGTCATGAAAGCGTCTCTAAATGAATCCTGAAGCTTGTTCTCATGTGTCCAGGATCCTCAGCACGTTCACGTCCCAGCAGTGGAAGCATCTCAGTAATGAGTTCCTCAAAGCCCAGCAGGAGAAACGGCACAGCTGGTTCAAAGCTGGAGGAACCATCAAGAAGTTTCGTGCAGGACTGAGTATCTTCTCCCCGATCCCCAAGTATGTCCTCAACGTTTGATATGAAATCCCATGTCATATACGCTAACAATCTGAAACAGATCATGGTTGATGCAACTGAAGTAGGGCTCAACAGTGACGGATACTTTTCAGTAGTGGAAGTGTTTTTATATACACATTACTATTTTTTATGTTTTTGAAAGAAGTCTCTTATGCTCACCATTCCTGCATTTATTTAATCAAAAATACAGAAAAAAATTTATATTGTGAAATATTATTGCAATTTAAAATAATGATTTGCTAATTTGATATACTTTAAAATATAATTTATTCCTGTGATCAAAGTTGAATTTATCATCATCACTCAAGTCTTCAGTGTCACATGACCCTTGATGAGCATAAGAGACTTCTTTCAAAAACATTAAAAATGTGTGTGTGTGTGTGTGTGTGTGTGTGTGTGTGACAATCTAAAACTCCTTTCATGAAGAAAGTTTTGCCACAAATCTTGAAATGGTCACTTTTGTTTATTTTAATGCTCAGTTAATCACTGTACAATAACCTACTCACATATAAAACATATTAATGTTGCGTTCACGTCACGATGAGATGACCATTATACATTCCTTGGATTGAGAAATGTATTTATTTTATACATATTCGGTGCTGGGTAGTAATTTATTAACTTCAACTTCAAAATTGCTTTATTGGCATGAATGTAAATCGTACAATATTGCCAAAGCTAGGAATATATGAACATAAATAATAACACAAATATGAACATAAATAATTATACGTGAACATTAATAATAATATTAATGATGATAATAAACATCAATATAATAGAGGAAAATATTACAACATATCTTAAACTTAAATAAACAGTGTAACAAATTAGAACATTTGATACCACAGTGTTTTAACATATATATACTAGTAATTTATTATATGTAATCTGGATTAAAAATGATATACTTGTATTTATTATTAACAAAATGGCAGTAAATTATTCATAATGTATTTATTCAAATTCTTTTTTTAGTCATAATTACACAATCAGATGCCACATGGCATAGCAAATTAATTTTGCATCTATTTTGTTTATTTTAAAATGCATTTTTATAGTTTAATTATTAACTTTTCGTCAACTTACGAACCACCTGCAGTTTCTTCAATCATAAGTTTCTCTTTACATTTTTATATCACGACAGTACAAGATTATCCTGTTCAAATCTATGTGATAAACAAATTAAGGCTAATGGTAATCTAATAGTAATATGACCTAAATATGTAATAGGCTACAATTTTCATCATGTAAGTTGTATTCGGTAATGGACTACAATTGAATCTTCCCAGCACTGCTTATGTTTCCAAAATTGATAAATGTGGGTCCGTTGCTGGTGACAATAACATATCTAATTGCTTCATAAAGTCATCTTTCTCTGCTCTTGAAATGAGCACACCAGCTGGCGCTAAATTGGCATAAATATGCGTTTTACTAGTCAGAAATCATGCTTAAGGTAATTCCGCGGTGACGTGAGCGCTGCATGAACTCATCCGCTGGCTGTGGCCTCCATCTTGGCTCCAGGTCTCCCAGTTTCCCCCTGATCCAGGACACAGTGTTGAAAGGCAAACTGAGCGTGCCGGAGCTCCGAGTCACCCGGCTCATGAACCGCTCCATCTCCTGTACCATGAAGAACCCCAAGGGCGAGCTATTCAGCTACCCTCCGAACAGCCAGGTCAGCATCCCGTCTTCCCTGACTGCACGTTTTCCTTTCGAATCACTCTCTTTCCCGCTTCTCCATACCCGTGACCCCTCAGTGGCTCATTAGGGACTCCACGTGACAGATAAAACATGGCTGCAGGACCAGTCCCCCATCCCAATCCCCAGCCTCTTTGCCCTTCGACACCCCCCTCGCCTAACACGGCTGGCTGGCACCTTTCCCATAATGCTTTGTCTCCGTTAACCCATCAGACTGTGGCTGTCCCGGCGGGCAGGGCCCCTGCGCAGATTACCACCCGCCAGCTGATTGAGTTGTTTTTCTCATCCCAGGCGGGCGGACACTGCAAGAACATCCCCACGCTGGAGTACGGCTTCCTCGTGCAGGTACAAACCACAGCCTCACCGCCACGCATGGGTTCATCGTTTCCCATCATCGAAACATTACATTTGTGCATGTCGAGTGCAGCTTCTTAGTGAGTCCTGTCAATCTCATTCCAGGTCATATGCATGAAGATGCAGAGGATTAGAGCACATACAGAAAACAGCTTTATTTTGAAATGTAAAAATAAACTAAATGTGCGGAGCCCTGCACATGCACATGAAGCGAGAGAACTAAATATTGTATTGTGCACATGATTTAGTCAAACAATGGAACAAATTATTATATCGTGCATGTGATTTAGTCAAACGAGGGAACAAACAAGAGAACAAATTATTATATAGTGCATATGATTTAGTGAAACAATGGAACGAATTTTGTGAAACAAGGGAACAAATTATTATATCGTGCATATGATTTAGTGAAACAATGGATTAATTATTATATCGTGCACATGATTTAATGAAACGAGGGAAGAAACAAGGGAACAAATTATTATATAGTGTGCGTGATTTAGTGAAACAATGGAACAAATTATTATATTGTGTGCGTGATTGAGTTAAACAATGGAACAAATTATTATATCGTGCTCATGATTTAGTGAAACAATGGAACGAATTTTGTGAAACAAGGGAACAAATTATTATATCGTGCATATGATTTAGTGAAACAATGGATTAATTATTATATCGTGCACATGATTTAATGAAACGAGGGAAGAAACAAGGGAACAAATTATTATATAGTGTGCGTGATTTAGTGAAACAATGGAACAAATTATTATATTGTGTGCGTGATTGAGTTAAACAATGGAACAAATTATTATATCGTGCACATGATTTAGTGAAACGAGGGAAGAAACAAGGGAACAAATTATTATATAGTGCATGTGATTTAGTGAAACAATGGAACTAATTATTATACAGTGCACGTGATTTAGTGAAACAATGGAACAAATGATTATATCGTGCATGTGAATTTTATAGTGAAATAACGGAACAAATTATTATATTGTGCACGTGATTTAGTGAAATAATGGAACAAATTACTATACAGTGCACGTGATTTAGTGAAAAAATGGAACAAATTATTATATTGTGCACGTGATTTAGTGAAACAATGGAACACATTATTATACAGTGCACATGATTTAGTGAAAAATGGAACAAATGATTATATCGTGCACGTGAATTTTATAGTGAAATAATGGAACAAATTATTATATTGTGCACGCGATTTAGTGAAACAATGGAACAAATTATTATATTGTGCACGTGATTTAGTGAAATAATGGAACAAATTATTATACAGTGCACGTGATTTAGTGTAAAAATGGAACAAATTATTATATCGTGCATGTGATTTAGTGAAACAATGGAACAAATTATTATACAGTGCACATGATTTAGTGAAACAATGGAACACATTTTGAGAAATGAGGGAACAAATTATTATATTGTGCACGCGTGATTTAGTCAAACAAGGGAACAAATGAGTATATATTGAGCACTTGATTTAGTGAAACAATGCAAAAACTATTTGTGAAACGAGAGAACTAATTATTATATTTTGCACTAATTATTATGTTGTACACATGATTTAGTGAAACAATGGAACAAATTTTGTGAAATTTGGGAACATTATTATATTGTGCACGTGATTTAGTCAAACAATGGAACAAATTTTGTGAAATGAGGGAACAAATTATTAAATTGTGAAATGATTATATTTACGAAAATGAGGGAACTAATTAGTAAATCGCGCTGACGTATAAGTAAGTCCTGGGAACAAATTGTTAATTTGTGGCCACGATATACATATTTTTCCCATGTCATGTGCAGGCTCCATAAAAATAATATATTAAAATTGAAAAAGCTATAGTCCAATAAATTATTGAAAATGATGTAACCAACTTGAATGTGCATTACAATTCAAGAGTTCATCTGAAATCATTTGTTGTGTTTATCTCACAACATTTTCAGGTTTTCATTCTTACATCTCTTAAAGGGATAGTTCACCCAAAAATGAAAATTCTCTCATCATTCCCTCACCCTCATGCCATCAACGATGTATATGACTGTCTTTCTTCAGATGAACACAAATGAAGAATTTTAGGAAAACAATCCATTTGTGGTTGAACTATCCCTTTAAGTCTCTTAGTATTTTGCTTCAAACTGCAGTTATTAGTTCATAAGGAACATGGTGGAGTGATGTGCAACTGTAATGTTAATGAACCTGGGGCTACTGTACTTCATAGCCGGTCTGTTAATAGAGCAATAAGGTTCAAGAGGTCATGCTATAGAGTGAAGAACAGTCAGTGCAGTGGCTTTCACAATATAGCATTATATAACAGGAACCGTATTGCTTAAATAACAGCACAGCTACATTTAGGACACATTCACATTCATTCAAATGTGATTTCGTGAACGCTTGGTGAGCTTGGGGTCGATAAGTTTTTTTGTTTTTTTTTTAAAGAAATGTATACTTTTATTCAATCATATAAAGGAGCATCAGATCCTCATATGAGAATGATTTGTGAAGGATCATGTGACACTGAAGACTGGAGTAATGATGATAAATTCAGCTTTGATCACTGGATATAAATTACACTTTACTATATATTCACATAGAAAACTGTTATTTTAAATTGTAATAATATATCAAATTTTTTACTGTATTTTTGATCAACTTCATGCAGAAGAGATAAATCTTACCGACCCCAAACTTTTGAATGGTAGTGTGTGTTTTGTGTATTTTAGCACAACTGGAAAACTGGATTGACCCAATGATAATTAACAAGAAACTAGGAATATATCAAACCATTCAACAATGCAGCAAGATAACAAATATGTGTCCTAATGCAGTTTCCAGTTTTCCGCTCATAACATCATCAAGCCATATCCCAGACTCATGATGTGCTCCATTTCCTGCTCTCCTCTGACAGTGGATCACACCAGCTCGTCTCGTCTTCTGATGATCTCCTCTGTCTTTTCTCTGTAAGATAATGAAATACTCTGAGCAGCGGATCCCCACTCTGAACGAGTACTGTGTGGTTTGTGACGAGCAGCACGTCTTTCAGAACGGATCCATGCTGAAGGTGAGCGTCAGCTTTAGACTGTCAGAGCTGCGGACAAACTAATGATGTTCTTCCTCAGTATTCTTGATTTCCAGTAAAAACATCTAAACATGGGCGTCGGAACCATTGCGTGTGGACGGGACAAGACCCACCCATTTTTTACGATCAATGATATTGGACCCACTCACTTTTATCGTCTCTAATTCCCTAACCGATAAACACTTATTATTAAACACGTTAGATGTTTTATTTCCACTATTCTAATATTTTCATTTTAAATGAAAATAAATGCCTTTCTGCTCTGATATGTGATGGGAAAAGGGAGGAGAGTGAGTTCGGCAAAAGGCGGAAGTTGCGTCAACTTGATGCCATTTGTCTTACCCCTACACTATTGCCGCTCTCGATGATGCAATGATTTCCGTAATTTTGTCTTGCCCATCCAGACGTTTAGCAAATGAGGCGGTATATTTGTACTTAATGTACATTTTTTCTGACAGAGGACCCACCCACATTTTTTTTGCTTCTGACGCCCATGCATCTAAACATTCTTAGATCAAGATGCATTTACTTGAGAAGCAAAAGTCTTGTTTTATGAAAACAAATATTAAAGTTTTCTCAGATTTTCATGAAATTTGAACCAGATCATCTTCAGAACATGCCGGCTAAAAGTTATGGAATTCAAGTTGATCCGTACAACCGTTCGCAAACAACACGCAAACAAATTTTAAGTAGCAGTTGCGAACATACACTTAAGGCTATATCTCCGCAACGCTTTATCGTATTCAAACCAAACTTGGTACATGTCATCACAAGCATGACCTGAGGAAACATGCAGCGTTTCGGCGCAGCGCCACCTACTGGTCCGTAAAATGGCTAATTTTGCTTATAACTTCTGAATCGTTTGTCCAAAAATCATATAAGTGGTCTCATTAGATTCGGGATATCTGATATCCAATTTGACCATATCGACAAATTATCAGTATTCTTGATTTCCAGTAAAAACATCTAAACATGGGCGTCGGAACCATTGCATGTGGACTGGACAAGACCCACCCATTTTTTACGATCAATGATATTGGACCCACTCACTTTTATCGTCTCTAATTCACTAACCGAAAAACACTTATTATTAAACACGTTGGACATTTTATTTCCACTTTTCTAATATTTTCTTCATTTTCATTGAAAATAAATGCCTTTACGATCTGATATGTGATGGGAAAAGGGAGGAGAGTGAGTTTGGCAAAAGGCGGATTCGAACCTCGGTTCGATTTGTGTCAAAACTTGATGCTATTTGTCTTACCCCTACACTATTGCCGCTCTCGATGATGCAGTGATTTCCGTAATTTTGTCTTGCCCAACCAGACGTTTAGCAAACAAGGTGGTATATTTGTACTTAATGTAAATGGAATTTACTCCAGTAAAAATTTTCTGACAGAGGACCCACCAACAGTTTTTTTGCTTCCGACGCCCATGCATCTAAACATTCTTAGATTAAGATGCATTTACCTGATAAGCAAAAGTCTTGTTTTATGAAAACAAATATCAAAGTTTTCGCAGATTTTCACGAGAATAGAACCAGATCATCTTCAGAACATGCCGACTAAAATTTTTGAAATTCAAGTTGATCCGTACAACCGTTCGCAAACAAAGCGCAAACAAATTTTAAGTAGCATTTGCGAACAGACACTTAAGGCTATATCTCCGCAACGCTTTATCGTATTCAAACCACACTTGGTACATGACATCACAAGCATGACCTGAAGAAGCATGCAGCGTTTAGGCACAGCGCCACCTACTGGTCCGTAAAATGGCTAATTTTGCTTATAACTTCTGAACCGTTTATCCAAAAATCATAAAGTGGTCTCCTTAGATTCAGGACATCACTGGTATCCAATTTGACCATATCGACAAATGATGTTCTTCCTCAGTATTCTTTATTTCCTGTACAAACATCTAAACATTCTTAGATTAAGATGCATTTACTTGAGAAGCAAAAGTCTTGTTTTATGAAAACAAATATCAAAGTTTTCGCTGATTTTCACGAAAATTTAACCAGATCATCTTCAGAACATGCCGATTAAAAGTTATCGAATTCAAGTTGATCCGTACAACTTTTCGCAAATAACGCGCAAACTAATTTTAAGTAGCAGATGCGAAAATGCACATAAGGCTATATCTCCCCAACGCTTTATCATATTCAAACCACACTTGATACATGTCATCACAAGCATGACCTGAGGAAACACGCAGCGTTTCCGAAAAATGGCTAATTTTGCTTATAACTTCTGAACCGTTTGTCCAAAAATCATAAAAGTGGTCTCCTTGGGTTGCTTTCACATCTCTAGTTCGGTTAATTTGGTCCGAACCAAGGGCAAACAATTATACAGTGTGGCAATTTTCTGCTTTTTTTGGTTCCTTTTCACACCACACTGATTGCTTTGGTCCGAACCAGTTGAAACAAACCAAAATGCCGTCACATGACAACATCCACATCACTCATTGGCCATGGCGTATTAACTAAACTGCGACTGCACAGGCTGGTTTTGTCCCTGGCCATAATCTATTACATTGTTTGTATACACCACAATATGCAAACAATACATTTATATAATGAAGCGCGGACGTGGCTTAAAAACAACGTTCCAATGCACTGCAAACGGCGAGCGTGCATCGCTCGTCACTTCAAGCGGAGATCGCGCTGTTCTTGTGAGTTTTCGAACATTGGGACCTAATATGGTCATCAGACCAAATTTCTATGAGGCTCCGCCCCTCCTCACTACTCCAAGTTTGTCCACGAGCTGCCATGCTAAAGTGCAAACTGTCATCAAACACTTCCTCATCCCATAATGCACAGCGCAGCTGACTATGGCCGCTGGTTTAGTCCAAAAATGATCAGTACTTTTGCAGTTGGGTCTGTTCGAGGTCGGATCACGTTCTCCCGCTCCAGAGTTCGTTTGAAAGTGTATCAAGACCACCTCTTCAAGGAGCTCTTGGTTCGCTTGTTTGGTCCGCTTTTGGTGCGTACCCGAGTGCGATTGCTGCTTTCACACCAAAACGAACCGCACCAAAGGGGAAAACTAACTCTAGTACGATTTAACCCAACTAAATGAGGCAGGTGTGAAAGCACCCTTAGATTCGGGACATCACTGGTATCCAATTTGACCATATCGACAAATGATGTTCTTCCTCAGGATTCTTGATTTCCAGTACAAACATCTAAACATTCTTAGATCAAGAAGCATTTACTGGAGAAGCAAAAGTCTTGTTTTATGAAAACAAATATCATAATTAGTGTTTTTTTGTTGCTTAAAACAAGAAAAAATATCTGCCAGTGGGGTAGGAAAAGAATGGAAGCTTGTTTCTGCCACGGAACAAAAAATGAAAAAAAAGGTAGTTGCGACTTTTTATCTATCAGTTCTGACTTTTCCTCAGAATTGCATATGCATATGAACCTTGCGATACTTTTTCCCTCTCTCCTTAACAATGTGCATAAATATAAGATTGACAGTATACATCAAGAATTACTCAATTCAGACTTAATGTCTAGTGAATATCAAAATAGATATAATCATATCTGTTGGTCTACAAGCACTTTCTCTAATTTGATTTGCCTTCAGTTTGTTCTGAAGCTGATCATGAAGTCTACGTCTTCTACTTGCTCACTGGATCCTTTACCTACTGTTTTGTGTCCATTCAATCTCTCCTATTATAACAGCTATAGTCTGTTCTTCATTATCTACTGCTACTATTCCTTCTATCATTCCAGTTCTCAAAAAATCTGGTGCTGAGTCTAATGATCAACTTGAATCACAACTGAGTAACGACATCTTTGAGCACGTTCAGTCTGGCTTTAGATCCAAACATAGCTCAGAAACAGCTCTTCTCAGATCTTCTCTTGGCTGCTGATTCTGGTTTTCTGTCTATTCTTATTCTTTTAGATATTAGTGCTGCCTTTGATGCTATTAGTCATTCAGCACGACTGGAACGATTGGCTTGCATTGGAGTAGCTTATAATGTGCTATTTTGGTTTACATCTTATCTAAGTGACAGGAAACCATCTGTACAGATGAAGCCTGTCTCAGTCACTCATGGCGTTCCACAGGGGTCAGTGTTGGGTCCGCTTTTATTAGGGGCCAAGCACTGAAGGTCCATAGGCACCTATTGAAATCATTAGCGTTCCTATTCTTCTTCTTCCTCCTCCATGGGAGTCTACGGCAGCCCATAGAACCGCTTGCGGGAAAGTTATGAAATTTGGCACACAGATAGAGGATAGTCTCAACGATCACCACAGCAAATTTGGAGTCTCTAACTCAATCCCTCTAGCACCACCACCTGTCCAAAGTATCACTCATGTTTATGCAAATAACTTTTGAACCCACAGTGCTAGAAATAGAACTCCATTTTGAATTAACCGAAAAAACTATTTTTCGAACTCCTCCAATGCGGTTTTCTCCGATTTTCACGAGTATTGAACCAGATCATCTTCAGACCATGCCGACTAAAAGTTATGGAATTCAAGTTCATCCGTACAACCGTTCGCAAACAAAGCGCAAACAAATTTTAAGTAGCAGTTGCGAACATACAATTGAGGCTATATCTCCACAACGCTTTATCGTATTCAAACAAAACTTGGTACTTGGTTTCGGCGCAACGCCACCTACTGGTCCGGAGATATAAAAATGGTTAATTTAGCTTATAACTTCTGAACTGTTTGTCCAAAAATCATGAATCTCCTTAGATTCAGGACGTCATGCCGAGTCGGCTGGTATCCCATTTTTACCATATCGGCCATTTTGGCTGTCGGCCATTTTGAATTATGTGCTAAAATGCTGTATTTTATGAACACATGAACAGATTGTTATGAAACTCGGTATGGGTCATCAGCACGATGCCCTGAAGGAGCCTGAGAAGTTTTGAAACAGCGCCACCTAGTGGAGAATTTTTTTTTCCAAATGCTTATAACTTTGTGTGTGATTGACTTATTTTAATGGGAGTAACTTTTTTTGTCTTGTGAATCCTTGCCGAGTCCAACAATACCAGACTTGCCAGATTTCGGTGTATGGTTTGTGCAACGTGGTAATTTAGTGCTTATAAAACATTAGCTGATATCTTTGAAACCGCTAGTCTGATCGAGACGAAACCAGCATCAGAAGTTCGGAAGCATAGGTCGACAAATTTATGTTAATGCCCAAATGTCAAAATATTGATAGTAAGGGGAGTAAAATCCAATCAAAGTCAGGTGTCAGTCATTTTTTACGTGTTTTTTCATTTAAATGTCTATAACTCCAAAACGAAATGAGATATTTTCTTTTTTTAAGATTTTTTTTTTTTATTAAGATAGGACAGTAGGTAGACAGGAAGCGAAGTGGGAGAGAGAGAGGGGGATGGGATCGGGAAAGGTCCACGAGCCGGGACTCGAACTCGGGTCGCCCGAAGCGCAACAGCACTATATGTCAGCCCACTGCCCACGAGGCTATTGGTGCCGACAAATGAGATATTTTCACCAAAATTGACACACACATGTATGGGCTCACTCCGAGGACAAATAAAAAAATGGTTGGATTGTGCCTCTTGGTGGCGCTATAATAGAACAAAACATGAAATTCCCATAGACTACAATGCATTTTTCAGCCTTTTTGCCTAAAATAATCTTAAAATGTGTTTAATTGCTCATTGCTGCCATTAATCTGACACTCTCAGCCATTATGTCTTGTCTTCTTTGCGCTTGGCCCCGATAATGGCTGCTTGCAGATATATTTTATTATTTATATTCCACCTCTTGGTCATATTTTTCACTCTTACGGCATTCATTTCCATTTTTATGCTGATGACACAGCCTACAAGGCCTAACGATTCCCATCTAAATGCTTGCAGGATGTTAACATCTGGATGACTAATACGTTTTTAAAGTTAAACACCAGTAAAACTGAAGCCCTCCTTGTTGGGTCAAGGTCTGTTTTATCCACAGCGCAATCCTTCATATTGTCTATTGATAACTGTCTGCTTAACTTTTCCACTCAAGTGAAAAGTCTTGGGGTTATACTTGATGGTTTGCTTTCTTTTGGTTCACATATTAATAATATTTCACGTACCGCATTGTTTCATTTATGTAATATTGCTAGACTCCGTTCTTCACTTTCTCAACACAGCACTGAAGTACGTATTCATGCCTTGGTTACTTCTCCGATTGATTATTTTAATTCTCTTTTATTTGGTATTCCTGGAAAAACAACTTCACAGACTTCAGTTAATTCAGCAGCCAGGATTGTAACCCACTCACGTACCTCTGATCATATTACTCCAATTCTTTTTCAACTGCACTGGCTCCTGTCCCTTACTGTGTACATTATACAATTTTACTCCTTACTTATAAAGCTCTCCATAATTTGGCACCTTATTACTTTCCAGACCTTCATTTGTATATTCCGGTATGTTCATTGAGATCATCTTCGGCAGACTTATTGTCGGTTTCAAACTTCCAGATGAGTTATTTTGGTGATAGGGCTTTTAGTTGTGCAGCTCCCAAATTATGGAATTCTTTACCACTGCATATCCGTCAGCTGGATTCAATTTCCCAATTTAAAGTTCAGATAAAAACATATCTGTTTAGAATAGCTTTTAATGATTTGATTGATGTGTAAGTTTGTGTTTTGTATGCTTTTTATTTTATACCTTGTTTAATATTGTAAGGTGTCTTTGAGTGCCTTGAAAGGCGCCTTTAAATAAAAGGTATTATTATTATTATTATTATTATATTGCATATAAACAGAATTGCAAGTAATAAATTTAGAATTGTGGGAAATATAAACTCGCAATTGCAAGAAAAAAAGTAATAATTGCGAGAAAAAAAAGTCAGAATGTGCAAGTAATACATTTAGAATTGTGGGATAAAAAGAATTTGCTAGAAAAAAAGTCACAATTATCTTCTAATTGTTTTATTCCGTGGCGGAAACGAGCTTCCATAGGAAAGAAATCTTGTCTTTCCTTTGGATTATTTTTCTGACCCCACTGGAATTTAGATTTTCTTGTTTCTAGTAAAACATAGCGCTGGAAATATCTCAAGTTTCCATATTTTGTGACTGTTTTTGTGATAAAAGTGATATTATGAGAGAAATGCATTAATTTGTGACAGGAAAACGCGCTCTATATGGTCCTACACCTAAACAAAATCTCACTTGACCTCAGTTTCTGTGATATCAACTTCAAATCTGGAACACAAACATTTATAGCTTTGATTTTATACATTTAAGTCCCGGAGAACCCTTGAAAACAGCCATATTTATGAAAAGCTAGTTGAGACAGTCCCTCCAGAAAAAAACGTGATAATGCGATCGCATGATTTAATGCATAATCAGCCAAAGTCTGCATATTTATGCGGGGGCCACATTTCATGCAAAATATGCGGAGCTAGCATGATTTCATAATCCCCGCATTTCCGTTGCAGAAAAGTCATATATATTAGCAGAAAGTTGAAAAATGTTTGTTTACTTCACACAAGAGCCGCCTTTTCCCCCTATTGCCATGAGAATGTTTTGAAGTGACGTAATTACCCGACGTGAACGTCATCGAAAAGCTGCAAACCCCCGTGGTGAAACCATAGATATCTGTGAAACCATGATGATGCACGCAAATTCCCATTTGCCAACAAAAATAACAGCAAAAGACAGCGCAAAGCAGTTTCCCGGTGTGTTGAGCGATTTCAAAAAACAGCATCCTGAAGCTTCGAAGCGTTATGAATCAGTGAGTCGATTCAGCGGTTTGGATCACCAAAGTCATGTATTTCAGCAGTTTGACACGCGATCCGAATCATGAATCGACTCGCTGATTCATAACGCTCTGAACCGCTGAATTGACTCACTGATTCATAACGCTCTGAACCGCTGAATCGACTCGCTGATTCATAACGCTCTGAACCGCTGAATCGACTCGCTGATTCATAACGCTCTGAACCGCTGAATCGACTCGCTGATTCATAACGCTCTGAACCGCTGAATCGACTCACTGATTCATAACGCTCTGAACCGCTGAATCGACTCATTGATTCATAACGCTTCGAAGCTTCATGATGCTGTTTTTTGAAATCGTCATCACTATATAAGTCGTTATTTAGGGTTTTTTTGCGCACAAAAACTATTCTCGCCGCTTCATAAAGTTATTGTAGAGCCACTGTAGTGAGATGGACTTTGTAAAGACGTCTTTAGTGCCTTTTAAGGGTCTTGAGAGTGTAAAGTGCATTGTGCCAATGGAGGCCTTTCAGAGCCATTGGATTTCAACTAAAATATCTTCATTTGTGTCTGAAGATGAACGGAGGTCTGACGGGTGTCGAACGATATGAGGGTGAGGAATTAATGACAGAATTTACATTTTTGGGTGAACTTACCCTTTAAGAGATTGCACTTTGTGCATTGGAAGCACTCAAATGTCTGTTTTGTGTAGCTCTACCTCTGTAAAACAGGAAGTTATTTATTAATTTTTTCAGAAGTTGTAGCATATTCCTTTTGTAAAGCTACAGAACTTGTTTGACTCAATGTTTTGTAAATTTGAGCCATGTGTTTATTAAGGTCTTCAATAAAACAAGATAAGAACTTAAAGCTACACTGTGTGATATTTTCCCCCATCTAGTGGTGAAAATGACCATCCAGTGAATATTAGTTTCTCTTCCTCTCAATTCCGATTTGGTTTTAACTCCTACGGTGGCCGATTTAGTCCAAGATTAACATGGCTTCCAGTTCGACCTCGTCCACATTGGACACGGAGCCATCGAGTGTTAAAACGCCAAAGGCAAAGCTTGAATTTACGGGTATGTCCCTCTTTGGCTAATGTACTTTCAAGATGGAGGGGCAACATGGCGACCCGCATTCGAACCCTCACCCGTATGTGTTTACAATGGCATATTATAAACTTACGAGAATACTTTATTACTTGAAAGAAGTAAATATACATTAATGAGCACATATATTTTTAAAAGAACTAAGTGTTTTTAGCTAAGAATAAACTAAAAAAGTTACACAGTGTAGCTTTAAATATTCCCAGCACTTTCTGTGATGTAGTGCTTTTTTTTCTCTTTTTCTTCAAATCGCAGTTTTTGCAAGTTCCCGCAATTACCGTGTCCAATGTGGACGAGGTCGAACTGGAAGCCATGTTAATCTTGGACTAAATCGGCCACCGTAGGAGTTAAAACGAGAGGAACAGAAACTAATATTCACTTGATGGTCATATACCTTTTCACCACTAGATGGGGGAAAATATCACACAGTGTAGCTTTAAGAAAACGTGCCGCATAATCAAGGATTTTTGCCCGCAACAATCACAAAAAAAAAGCTGCATTTTTCTGGAAGGCCTGGTTGAGAAGTGCTTGATTGGTG
>JARQWZ010001770.1:127500-150000 GCA_033150135.1 Gobio occitaniae
AAGTATTGGGACTTTTAATATCAATGGTTGTCGGGGTATAGAAAAGAGAGCAGCTTTATTTGATTATTTGCGCTTAAAGAAGGCAGATGTGATTTTATTACAGGAAACACATACAGATCAGCAGAATGAGAGACAGTGGATTGGTGATTGGAAAGGCAATGTTTTTTTAAGTCATGGAACAAACCTCAGTGCAGGTGTTGCCATCCTTTTTTCCCCAAGTGTCAGTAGTCAAGCAGACATGGTTGAGGTAGTGCCTGGTCGGATTCTGAGAGCTGATATTGCCTTGGGTGATACACATTTTTCTTTCTTTAATGTGTATGCCCCAAATGTTGGTCAAGAACGTATCATGTTTTTCAGAATACTTTCTAAGGCATTATCACCGTGTCCTCAGGGAAATATTATTGTACTTGGTGGTGATTTTAATTGTACTGTTAATTCAGACCTAGACAGGAATCATGATGAACCTCACCCTTCTTCTGCTGAGAGTTTAAGGAAATTAATTAATGATCACAATTTAGTTGATTTGTGGAGGGAGGCTTTTCCTGGGGTCAGACAGTATACATGGCTAAAAGCTAATTCCAATAATATGTCAGGAGCTAGACTTGACCGTTTCTATGTTGTAAAAAGCAATAGGAGTAGGTTTTTTAGTAGCTCGATTTCGCCATCCTTTCTTTCTGATCATCACTATTTATCTATTGTAGTTTCGGTCTCATTTTCTGGATTCTCTAAATCACATTGGCACTTTAATAATAGATTATTGCAGGACTGCACTTTTATTCACTCTTTTAATCTTTTCTGGAAAACTTGGAGAGAGGAGAGATGCCGTTTTCAGTCGTTGAGTCAATGGTGGGACATTGGTAAAGCACAAATTAAGTCTTTTTGCCAACAGTACACTGCACATAGTACTACAGCCCTTAAAGAAAAAATGAAGATTCTTGAGCAAGACATCCTTGGGCAAAGCAGTGACTCTACCCACAATAATTCATCTTCCATTGACTCTGTTGCAAGAGATAAGCTCCTTTTAAAAAACTTATTGGAGGAACGAGGAAAAATGGCACTTTTAAGGACCAGGTTTGCCCAGCTGAATGACATGGATGCTCCTACAGTTTTCTTTTTCGGACTTGAAAAAAAGTCAAGAGAACAGACATTTTTTCATCAATTGAAGATTCCATGTGGCAGAGTTACAACTGACCAACGGGACATTCAAAGTTATGCTCTTTCCTTTTATTAAGATTTATACTCCTCTGAAACATGTGACGGAGCAGCAACTGGTGAATTTTTAAGTGACTTATCTAAGCTATCTGAAGAGGAGCGTGATGACTTAGACAATTCTTTATCATTTGGAGAACTTTCACAAGCTGTTCAGGAGATGAGTGCTGGGAAATCACCCGGGTTGGACGGACTCTCAGCAGAATTTTACAAGTGTTTCTGGAATCTAATTGGACATGACCTTTATGATGTTTTTCTTGAATGCATTGATCAAGGGACTCTTCCTTTGAGTTGTCGAAGGGCAGTTTTGACATTAATCCCAAAAAAGGGTGATCTTGGGTGTCTAAAGAACTGGCGCCCGGTATCATTGATCTGTGCTGATTTCAAGATTTTATCTAAGGCATTGACTAAAAGACTTCAAACATATATGGCATCTGTCATTCATAAAGATCAAACATTCTGTGTGCCCAAGAGATCCATATTTGATAACCTTTTTTTTCTGAGAGACATTATTACAGTTGCAAAAATGCACAATATGGACATTGGTTTTCTTTCATTGGATCAAGAAAAGGCGTTTGACAGGGTGGATCATCAATATTTATTTAAGACCCTGGAAGCCTTTGGTTTTGGTCCTTATTTTGTTTCTCTCATTAAATTGTTATACAATGAAATTTACAGTATGTTAAGACTGAATGGCTCATTAACTAGGCCTTTTACTGTAACCAGGGGGATAAGGCAAGGGTGCCCTCTTTCAGGGCTTCTGTATGCCATTTCTATTGAGCCTCTCCTGGTTTCACTTAGGAGGCAACTACGTGGTGTTAATGTTCCCAGTTTCCCCAATGCAGATCCAGTTAAATTAACAGCTTACGCAGATGACATAACAATAGTTATAAAAGACTCTGAAGATGTTTCAAGATTGATATCTTCTTTAGATAGATTTCAGCAAGCTTCATCTGCCTGTATTAACTGGGGGAAATGTGCATCTTTGCTGTTGGGAGACTGGCGATCTGTAGGACCTCCTCAGCTGCCACAGCAATGCAGATGGGCCCGAGATGGTTTTAAAGTACTTGGTCTTTATTTTGGGACTAAAAGTTACACCGAAAAGAACTGGGAAGGGCTATCTGATCGGGTGATCTGTAGAATTCATAAGTGGCGATGGATTCTTCCACGGCTCTCCTTTAGAGGGAGATGTTTGGTTATTAATAACTTGGCAGCGTCGATGCTATGGCATAAATGCACTGTTCTGGATCCTCCTAAAGAATTAATTGTTGGAGTTCAAAAGGCATTTATAAAGTTTTTTTGGGACGGTTGCCATTGGCTTCCTCCAGGTGTCCTTTATCTTCCTGTGGCAGAGGGAGGGCAGGGGTTAATACACATAGAATCCAAAATTATGGCAATGAGGCTGCATACACTGCAGAAACTCCTGTATTCTTCAGATCAAGTGCCTTGGGTTGTTTTTGGTCTGTATATACTCAAGAGTGTTGGAGGAATTGGTCTTGACAAACAGTTGTTCTTAATGCAGAAATCCTTTGTGGAGAAGACGCATTTTTTGCCTTTCAGTTTTTATGAATCAGTGTTCAAATCATGGGATTGTTTTAAACTGTTAAGACAGGAGGATGAGCATTATGGTATTGCAGAACCTCTTTTTTTTAACCCCCTTTTTGAAATGCCATCTACTGTATCATCATCTATAATTGCCAAATCTTTGAATGCTGGCATTACTAAAGTTATGGACTTGATTGATTTAACGAAAGGACAGTGGCGAACTGCACAGGAACTAGCTGACCAAATTGGGATAACTTCAGTTAGAATTGTGGAGGGATTAATTAGGAATTTTAAGATTTCTTTTCCTACGACGCTGAATTCTTTTATTAACAATGTTCTTTTGAATGGTTTTATTTCTCAGACATTTCCTGAGTTTAAGGTTGTTCTTAAAGACTGTGAGTTTGATGAGGATATAAGTCTAACAAACATTCTGAAAGGTTATGGGGATCATGGTTGTGTTAAATCTGTACATTATGGACAATTGAAACATAGACCGGACACTAAATGGAGGTCTTGGCTGTCTATTTCTGATGAGGTATGTCCATCCTGGAGATTACTGTACAAACCTCCTATCTCAAAGAGATGTGGGGACCTTCAGTGGAGGTTACTGCATTGCATTGTTGCCTCAAACTCTTTTATTTCAAAGCTTAATGAGACCGTTTTGCCAATATGTCCTTTTTGTAATGCACTTGACACTGTTTTTCATATGTTTAGTGATTTTTTCAGACTCTGCTCATTGTTTGAACTATTGGAGAAGATTATTGTTAAATTGGGTTTCTCATATACTAATAGTCTATTTATATTGGGTTGCCGATATAAGAGGTCTTTGCAACAACAGTGTACACTTGCCAATTTTTTAATAGGGCAAGCTAAACTAGCCATTTTTAAGACACATCAGTGTAAAAATGCTGGTGAGGATGTAAATATGGTGACCCTTTTTAAGTCTCTAGTGAAGTCAAGAGTGGTCATTGAATATACTTATTATCAGCATACTAACAATGTTCTGTATTTTGAATGGAGATGGGGTGTTGGAGGGGCTTTGGTGACTATAAGCGAAACAGGGAATCTGGTATTTAATTGGTAATATGTAATGTTATTTAAATTTTTTTTTTTTTTTTTTTTTTTTCGTTTGTTAATTTTATAATGTTTGTAAATTAAAGAGGTTTTAAAAGTCAAAAAGTCTCTCTCTCTCTCTCTCTCTCTCTCTCTCTCTCTCTCTCTCTCTCTCTCTAGTGGTTCCCATATTGAGAACTGGCACTCGGTTCTGAGAAATGGACTGGTCAATGCCTCTTATACAAAACTGCAGGTATGTAAATGACATCAGTCAGCTGATCTGAGACTCGTCTGCTCATTGGACGGATGGATTTATGGATGTCCGACTGCTTTATTAACCCTTAAAGACCGAGACCGAGATCGTTCTAAAATGTTTAATAACTTTCAAACTGCTAATCCAAACTGTAAGCTGTAAAATACACCGTAAAGTGGAGAATCTGAGCTTTTCATCTCGCGAGTGATTATTCAGAGGCTCCGTGGCGAGTGTGGATGCGTCATCAAAATCTGAGCATTTTCTCCTGTGTCCTATTCTCCCATTATCCAGAGCTGCGCCCTCTACTGTTCATGTGGGAATTTGCATTTTTACCTTAACCTGATGCTTATTATTATTTCAATTTTAGTATGAAGAGGTCTTTACATTTGCACAAAAATATAACTTTTTTGTTTTTGTTAAAAAAACAAGCCCAGCCCAGGTGAGAAAAAGTAACGCAAAAGTAACGTAACACATTACTTTTCTTAAAAAGTAACTAAGTAACTCAATTAGTTACTTTTTAAGGGAGTAACGTAATATTGTAATATATTACTTTTCAAAGTAACTTTCCCTAACACTTATCAACTCAACCAATACACATAGTGTTTGGTCTTTTGAACCACCAATCACATGTTTCTCTGACACAACGTGAAAGTGTGTGCATGTAAATAAGCGCATGCAGAGCACTCTCTCACAGCACACACACACAAGTCAGTTTATTTCTCTATTTGTGTGTAGTTTGTGTTTTACACTGTTTCAGTGTTCAGTCTTTCTCTTTACTTCACTCCCTGAACTGTTTTGGACACTTCTACATTGTCAGTAAATAAAATACACCTGTTTTCATTCAAAAACGCCTAGAATAATATTATAATAAGTGGCTATAAATTTCATCTGGAAGTCTAAAACAACCAAGTCTAACTTCCTTAAGGAAAAAATCCAAACTTCATGAAGTTCTGTTTGAGTTCACAGTAAAAACACCACATTTTTTGCTGCCGTTTTTCTTAAAATTCGATTAATTTAATCCATTCTCAGACTAAATAAATGTAAAATTGGGACTTCAAATGAGCTAGATGGAAACTTCCTGTTCTCCTGTTTAAAGTGATATATGACACTTGATGCTAGAATGGGTGAGAAAAACAAAGAAAAGTAGAGGCAAGTCAGCCGCCCCAAAAATGTTCTAGGTCTTTAAGGGTTAACTATGAATTTTGCCTTAATAAACTCCTAATTAATGCTTATCAATAGTTATTAAGGTATTGGTATTGATCAAGGGATGTAGAATACGGTCTTGCAGAATAAAGCATTAAAGGGTTAGTTCACCCAAAAATGAAAATTCTCTCATTAATGACTGAGCCTCATGTGGTTGGACACCCGTCAGACCTCCGTTCATCTTCAGACACAAATGAAGATATTTTAGTGTAAATCTGATGCTCTGAAAGGCCTCCATTGGCTCAATGCACTTTACACTCTCAAGACCCTTAAAAGACACTAAAGACGTCGTTACAAAGTCCATCTCACTACAGTGGGTCTACAATAACTTTATGAAGCGACGAGAATAGTTTTTGTGCACAAAAAAACCCCTAAATAACGACTTATATAGTGATGACGATTTCAAAAAACAGCATCATGAAGCTTCGAAGCGTTATGAATCAGCGAGTCGATTCAGCGGTTCAGAGCGTTATGAATCAGTAGGTCGATTCAGCGGTTCAGAGCGTTATGAATCAGTAGGTCGATTCAGCGGTTCAGAGCGTTATGAATCAGCGAGTCGATTCAGCGGTTCAGAGCGTTATGAATCAGTGAGTCGATTCAGCGGTTCAGAGCGTTATGAATCAGCGAGTCGATTCAGCGGTTCAGAGCGTTATGAATCAGTGGGTCGATTCAGCGGTTCAGAGCGTTATGAATCAGCGAGTAGATTCAGCGGTTCAGAGCGTTATGAATCAGCGAGTCGATTCAGCGGTTCAGAGCGTTATGAATCAGTGAGTCGATTCAGCGGTTCAGAGCGTTATGAATCAGTGAGTCGATTCAGCGGTTCAGAGCGTTATGAATCAGTAGGTCGATTCAGCGGTTCAGAGCGTTATGAATCAGCGAGTCGATTCAGCGGTTCAGAGCGTTATGAATCAGTAGGTCGATTCAGCGGTTCAGAGCGTTATGAATCAGCGAGTCGATTCAGCGGTTCAGAGCGTTATGAATCAGTGAGTCGATTCAGCGGTTCAGAGCGTTATGAATCAGCGAGTCGATTCAGCGGTTCAGAGCGTTATGAATCAGTGGGTCGATTCAGCGGTTCAGAGCGTTATGAATCAGCGAGTAGATTCAGCGGTTCAGAGCGTTATGAATCAGCGAGTCGATTCAGCGGTTCAGAGCGTTATGAATCAGTGAGTCGATTCAGCGGTTCAGAGCGTTATGAATCAGTGAGTCGATTCAGCGGTTCAGAGCGTTATGAATCAGTGAGTCGATTCAGCGGTTCAGAGCGTTATGAATCAGCAAGTCGATTCAGCGGTTCAGAGCGTTATGAATCAGTGAGTCGATTCAGCGGTTCAGAGCGTTATGAATCAGCGAGTCGATTCAGCGGTTCAGAGCGTTATGAATCAGTGAGTCGATTCAGCGGTTCGGAGCGTTATGAATCAGCGAGTCGATTCAGCGGTTCAGATCGTTATGAATCAGCGAGTCGATTCAGTGGTTCAGAGCGTTATGAATCAGTGAGTCGATTCAGCGGTTCAGAGCGTTATGAATCAGCAAGTGGATTCAGCGGTTCAGAGCATTATGAATCAGTGAGTCGATTCTGTGGTTCAGAGCGTTATGAATCAGTGAGTCGATTCAGAGCGTTATGAATCAGTGAGCTGATTCAGTGGTTCAGAGCGTTATGAATCAGTGAGTCGATTCAGCGGTTCAGAGCGTTATGAATCAGTGAGTCGATTCAGCGGTTCGGAGTGCCAAAGTCACGTGATTTCAGCAGTTTGGCGGTTTGACACGCGATCCGAATCATGAATCGACTCACTGATTCATAACGCTTCGAAGCTTCATGTTGCTGTGTTTTGAAATCGGTCATCACTATATAAGTCGTTATTTAGGTTTTTTTGCGCACAAAAACTATTGTCGCCGCTTCATAAAGTTATTGTAGAGCCACTGTAGTGAGATGGACTTTGTAACGACGTCTTTAGTGTCTTTTAAGGGTCTTGAGAGTGTAAAGTGCATTGAGCCAATGGAGGCCTTTCTCAGCATCAGATTTACACTAAAATATCTTCATTTGTGTCTGAAGATGAACGGAGGTCTGACGGGTGTCCAACCACATGAGGGTGAGGAATTAATGAGAGAATTTTCATTTTTGGGTGAACTAACCCTTTAATGTGTGCTTTAATAAACAGTTGAGATCCTAGTTATATGCATTAATAAGCAACCCATTACTAGTGAGAATTGGGCCGTAAACCAAAGTGTTACAAAAATTTGTAGTTTATAATTTTTGTAAAATGAAAGGTCAGTTTGAGCGTATTGCACCACATCATGTTAGTTGATGAATGAAGATGAATATGAGTCTCCAGTGTTGTTTCTTTGCGTTTCTCTGAAGACTTTGAGATCAGTGTGGCGTTTAATGGTTTCTAAGGGGTTTGTGTTCAGCAGAATCCTCCTGGAATGATCTGTTGTTATAACATCTGTCCATCCGTAATGCCGTGCTGATCATCTCCGTGTCTTCTGTTGCTTGTTGACGTCATGTTTTCCTCCTGGAAGGATGTCTGTTGTTTCATTCAGCCTCACAGCCTCATTCATATCGCTGTGTTACGCATGTTCATGTGTCATTGTCTTCACTGGAAGCCATCATCATCATCATCATCATCATCATCATCCGTCTTCTTCCTGAGCGGGTCTTTCCTGCGTCACTCGTTCTTCATGCTTTACTCCATCCCACATCACGTTTCTCTTCATTCTTGGCTGTAATTGGCCGGTGTCGTTGAATGCATCACCTCGTGCGTCTGTGATCGTGTCAGAGTTGTGTGTTTGCTTTCTGTGTGTTGTTCTTCTTGCACTGCAAAAAAACACTTCTCTGTTCTTCTCTTTCATCAAAGCTGCATGGAGCAGCGTATGGAAAGGGCATCTATCTGAGCCCCATATCCAGTATTTCCTTTGGATACTCAGGTACGATCCAAACCTGTGTCCTCCATGTGTCCGCTGGGCTGTTCTTCAGGACGTCTGTCCTGCTCAAAACATCTAAAACCACATCTCTCTCTCTCTCTCTCTCTCTCTCTCTCTCTGTAGCAAACACAGCAGTCTTCGCTTTCTGATGCCTTTGATTGTTTCGTTGTGCATGGATGCTTTAATGTTAATGCTCAATTAAATGTGATTTTGTTTTTTCTTTTCCACACTGCTAAAAATCTTTTTTTTGTCTTGTTTTCCAGTGTAAATATCTTTAAAACTAAATGCATTTACTCGAGAAGATGATGCGCTGCAAAACATGAAGTTCTTCCTCAGTGTTTCTGTCTTGTTTTCCAGCACAAACCTTTAAACATTCATAAATGAGAAGCATTTACTGGAGAAGCGAAATTATGTTTTTATCAAAATTAGGTGAGTTTTTGCTTAAAACAAGAACAAATTCTGACGCCCACTGGAAGAAACACTGGGTTGTTACGTCTGATCCCAAACACTGGGTTGTTACGTCTGACCCCAAACACTGGGTTGTTACGTCTGATCCCAAACACTGGGTTGTTACGGCTGACCCCAAACACTGGGTTGTTACGTCTGATCCCAAACACTGGGTTGTTACGTCTGACCCCAAACACTGGGTTGTTACGTCTGACCCCAAACACTGGGTTGTTACGTCTGACCCCAAACACTGCGTTGTTACGTCTGACCCCAAACACTGGGTTGTTACGTCTGACCCTAAACACTGGGTTGTTACGTCTGACCCCAAACACTGCGTTGTTACGTCTGACCCCAAACACTGGGTTGTTACGTCTGACCCTAAACAATGGGTTGTTACGTCGGACCCTAAACAATGGGTTGTTACGTCTGACCCCAAACACTGCGTTGTTACGTCTGACCCCAAACACTGCGTTGTTACGTCTGACCCCAAACACTGGGTTGTTACGTCTGACCCTAAACAATGGGTTGTTACGTCGGACCCTAAACAATGGGTTGTTACGTCTGACCCTAAACACTGCATTGTTACGTCTGACCCCAAACACTGCGTTGTTACGTCTGACCCCAAACACTGGGTTGTTACGTCTGACCCCAAACACTGCGTTGTTACGTCTGACCCTAAACACTGGGTTGTTACGTCTGACCCTAAACACTGGGTTGTTACGTCTGACCCTAAACACTGGGTTGTTACGTCTGACCCTAAACACTGCGTTGTTACGTCTGACCCCAAACACTGGGTTGTTACATCTGACCCCAAACACTGGGTTGTTGCGTCTGACCCCAAACACTGGGTTGTTACGTCTGACCCCAAACACTGGGTTGTTACGTCTGACCCCAAACGCTGGGTTGTTACGTCTGACCCCAAACGCTGGGTTGTTACGTCTGACCCCAAACGCTGGGTTGTTACGTCTGACCCCAAACACTGGGTTGTTACGTCTGACCCCAAACACTGGGTTGTTACGTCTGACCCCAAACACTGCGTTGTTACGTCTGACCCCAAACACTGGGTTGTTACGTCTGACCCCAAACACCTGACCCCAAACACTGGGTTGTTACGTCTGACCCCAAACACTGGGTTGTTACGTCTGACCCCAAACACTGGGCTGTTACGTCTGACCCCAAACACTGGGTTGTTACGTCTGACCCCAAACACTGCGTTGTTACGTCTGACCCCAAACACTTGGGTTGTTACGTCTGACCCCAAACACTGCGTTGTTACGTCTGACCCCAAACACTGGGTTGTTACGTCTGACCCCAAACACTGGGTTGTTACGTCTGACCCTAAACAATGGGTTGTTACGTCTGACCCTAAACAATGGGTTGTTACGTCTGACCCTAAAAAATGGGTTGTTACGTCTGACCCTAAACAATGGGTTGTTACGTCTGACCCCAAACACTGGGTTGTTACGTCTGACCCCAAACACTGGGATGTTACGTCTGACCCTAAACAATGGGTTGTTACTTCTGACCCCAAACACTGCGTTGTTACGTCTGACCCCAAACACTGCGTTGTTACGTCTGACCCTAAACACTGGGCTGTTACGTCTGACCCCAAACACTGGGTTGTTACGTCTGACCCTAAACACTGGGTTGTTACGTCTGACCCCAAACACTGCGTTGTTACGTCTGACCCTAAACACTGGGTTGTTACGTCTGACCCCAAACACTGGGTTGTTACGTCTGACCCTAAACACTGGGTTGTTACGTCTGACCCCAAACACTGGGTTGTTGCGTCTGACCCCAAACACTGGGTTGTTGCGTCTGACCCCAAACACTGGGTTGTTACGTCTGACCCCAAACACTGGGTTGTTACGTCTGACCCCAAACACTGGGTTGTTACGTCTGACCCCAAACACTGCGTTGTTACGTCTGACCCCAAACGCTGGGTTGTTACGTCTGACCCCAAACACTGGGTTGTTACGTCTGACCCCAAACACTGGGTTGTTACGTCTGACCCCAAACACTGGGTTGTTACGTCTGACCCCAAACACTGCGTTGTTACGTCTGACCCCAAACACTGGGTTGTTACGTCTGACCCCAAACACCTGACCCCAAACACTGGGTTGTTACGTCTGACCCCAAACACTGGGTTGTTACGTCTGACCCCAAACACTGGGTTGTTACGTCTGACCCCAAACACTGGGCTGTTACGTCTGACCCCAAACACTGGGTTGTTACGTCTGACCCCAAACACTGCGTTGTTACGTCTGACCCCAAACACTGGGTTGTTACGTCTGACCCCAAACACTGCGTTGTTACGTCTGACCCCAAACACTGGGTTGTTACGTCTGACCCCAAACACTGGGTTGTTACGTCTGACCCTAAACAATGGGTTGTTACGTCTGACCCTAAACAATGGGTTGTTACGTCTGACCCTAAACAATGGGTTGTTACGTCTGACCCTAAAAAATGGGTTGTTACGTCTGACCCTAAACAATGGGTTGTTACGTCTGACCCCAAACACTGGGTTGTTACGTCTGACCCCAAACACTGGGATGTTACGTCTGACCCTAAACAATGGGTTGTTACTTCTGACCCCAAACACTGCGTTGTTACGTCTGACCCCAAACACTGCGTTGTTACGTCTGACCCTAAACACTGGGCTGTTACGTCTGACCCCAAACACTGGGTTGTTACGTCTGACCCTAAACACTGGGTTGTTACGTCTGACCCCAAACACTGCGTTGTTACGTCTGACCCTAAACACTGGGTTGTTACGTCTGACCCCAAACACTGGGTTGTTACGTCTGACCCTAAACACTGGGTTGTTACGTCTGACCCCAAACACTGGGTTGTTGCGTCTGACCCCAAACACTGGGTTGTTGCGTCTGACCCCAAACACTGGGTTGTTACGTCTGACCCCAAACACTGGGTTGTTACGTCTGACCCCAAACACTGGGTTGTTACGTCTGACCCCAAACACTGCGTTGTTACGTCTGACCCTAAACACTGCGTTGTTACGTCTGACCCTAAACACTGGGTTGTTACGTCTGACCCCAAACACTGGGTTGTTGCGTCTGACCCCAAACACTGGGTTGTTGCGTCTGACCCCAAACACTGGGTTGTTACGTCTGACCCCAAACACTGGGTTGTTACGTCTGACCCCAAACACTGGGTTGTTACGTCTGACCCCAAACACTGCGTTGTTACGTCTGACCCTAAACACTGGGTTGTTACGTCTGACCCCAAACACTGGGTTGTTACGTCTGACCCCAAACACTGCGTTGTTACGTCTGACCCCAAGCACTGGGTTGTTACTTCTGACCCCAAACACTGCGTTGTTACGTCTGACCCCAAACACTGCGTTGTTACGTCTGACCCTAAACACTGGGCTGTTACGTCTGACCCTAAACACTGGGTTGTTACGTCTGACCCCAAACACTGCGTTGTTACGTCTGACCCTAAACACTGGGTTGTTACGTCTGACCCCAAACACTGGGTTGTTGCGTCTGACCCCAAACACTGGGTTGTTACGTCTGACCCTAAACACTGGGTTGTTGCGTCTGACCCCAAACACTGGGTTGTTACGTCTGACCCCAAACACTGGGTTGTTACTTCTGACCCCAAACACTGGGTTGTTACGTCTGACCCCAAACACTGCGTTGTTACGTCTGACCCTAAACACTGGGTTGTTACGTCTGACCCCAAACACTGCGTTGTTACGTCTGACCCTAAACAATGGGTTGTTACTTCTGACCCCAAACACTGCGTTGTTACGTCTGACCCCAAACACTGCGTTGTTACGTCTGACCCTAAACACTGGGCTGTTACGTCTGACCCCAAACACTGGGTTGTTACGTCTGACCCTAAACACTGGGTTGTTACGTCTGACCCCAAACACTGCGTTGTTACGTCTGACCCTAAACAATGGGTTGTTACTTCTGACCCCAAACACTGCGTTGTTACGTCTGACCCCAAACACTGCGTTGTTACGTCTGACCCTAAACAATGGGTTGTTACGTCTGACCCCAAACACTGGGTTGTTACGTCTGACCCCAAACACTGCGTTGTTACGTCTGACCCTAAACAATGGGTTGTTACTTCTGACCCCAAACACTGCGTTGTTACGTCTGACCCCAAACACTGCGTTGTTACGTCTGACCCTAAACACTGGGCTGTTACGTCTGACCCCAAACACTGGGTTGTTACGTCTGACCCTAAACACTGGGTTGTTACGTCTGACCCCAAACACTGCGTTGTTACGTCTGACCCTAAACACTGGGTTGTTACGTCTGACCCCAAACACTGGGTTGTTGCGTCTGACCCCAAACACTGGGTTGTTACGTCTGACCCTAAACACTGGGCTGTTACGTCTGACCCCAAACACTGGGTTGTTACGTCTGACCCCAAACACTGGGTTGTTACGTCTGACCCTAAACACTGGGTTGTTACGTCTGACCCCAAACACTGGGCTGTTACGTCTGACCCCAAACACTGGGTTGTTGCGTCTGACCCCAAACACTGGGTTGTTACGTCTGACCCTAAACACTGGGTTGTTACGTCTGACCCCAAACACTGGGTTGTTACGTCTGACCCTAAACACTGGGCTGTTACGTCTGACCCCAAACACTGGGTTGTTGCGTCTGACCCCAAACACTGGGCTGTTACGTCTGACCCCAAACACTGGGTTGTTACGTCTGACCCCAAACACTGGGCTGTTACGTCTGACCCCAAACACTGGGTTGTTACGTCTGACCCCAAACACTGGGTTGTTACGTCTGACCCCAAACACTGGGTTGTTGCGTCTGACCCCAAACACTGGGCTGTTACGTCTGACCCCAAACACTGGGTTGTTGCGTCTGACCCCAAACACTGGGTTGTTACGTCTGACCCCAAACACTGGGTTGTTACGTCTGACCCCAAACACTGGGTTTGTAAAATATATCAAGGATATTTTTACTGGAAAACCAGACAAACTAAAGTGTATAATCCTGACTAACAGCATGAATTTTGCAGTGCACAAACACTGATGATCGTCTCAATCTCACGTTTCCATCAAAGAGAAAAGAGCTCTGCACTGAACACTTAAACCTACAGATCAAACTAAAAACCACTAACATCATGGACCGGACGGCTGGATAATCATATCACCAACAACCACAACCCAGTCTAGTCAGTAGCTGGTGACTAGTGATGATTTCAGCCAGAAAAATAACCAACAACAGGAGGCCTGAGGAGGAAAACCAATGTTATGTTGGTGTTTGGCTCTCAAGTCAATGTTAACACGAGTCGATTCTGTTCTGGCTTCATTCGAGGATCAGGATGTATGAGAGAAAATGTTGTCACATAGATTTAGTATATTTCTCTGTGTGTGTGTGTGTTTAGGAATGGGGAAGGGACAGCATCGCATGCCCACTAAAGATGAACTCGTCCAGCGCTATAACCGGATGAACACAATGCCACAGGTTGGACAGAGACGTCTCTCGTGTTTAAACTCTGCTCATCGTCTCGTCAGAGGTGTAATCGTGTGTTTGTCCTTCAACAGAGTCGCCCGATTCAGTCGCGTTTCCTCCAGAGCAGGAACTTAAACTGCATCGCCCTCTGTGAAGGTAAAGCATCTCAGACAGCAGATCCACAGATCTCACAGAAAAATGAGGGACATATAGACACAGATACTGCGTTTACATGACTCTGCTTTCTACTAAAAATGGAAACGTTTTAAATGTGCTTCGGTTGTTCATTTACACGATAACAGCGTTTTGGTTGCCTGAAAACACACATTTTTCAAAACTGGTTATAAAGTGCACGTTTTTGAGAAGTGACTCATGCACATACGTGTTCAGTCTATAGGCGTTTAGTGTGTCTTTACAATGAGACATCGCCATCTACTGGCCTGACATGAATAATACAGCGTTTTTAGTCGTTTTTATACAACCCCAAATCAGAAAAAGTTGGGACAGCATGGAAAACGCAAAAAAAAAAAAAAAGTGATTTCTAAATTTACTTTGACTTGTATTTCATTGCAGACAATATGAACACAAAATATTTCATGTTTTGTCTGGTCAACTTCATGTAATTTGTAAATATGCATCCTTTCCTGTCATTCAGACCTGCAACACATTTCAAAAAAAGTTGGGACTGTAAAGCATTTACCACTTTGTAATGTTGCCATTCCTTTTCACAACACTTGAAAGACGTTTAGGGACTGAAGACACCAAGTGATGAAGTGTTTCAGGTGTAATTTTGTCCCATTCTTCCTGCAAACAAGTCTTAAGGTGGGCAACAGTACGGGGTCTTCCACACATTCTCTATTGGAGACAGGTCGGGACTGAGGCAGGCCAGTCAAGTACCCGAACCCTCTTCCTCCGCAGCCAGGACTGTAATGTGTGCAGAATGTGGTTTTGCATTGTCTTGTTGAAATATGCATGGACGTCCCTGGAAAAGATGTCTTCTTGAAGGCAGCATATTATGCTTCAAAATCTCTATGTACTTTTCAGCATTAATGGAGCCTTCACAGAAGTGCAAGTTACCTTTGCCAAGGGCACTGACACAACCCCATACCATGACAGACCCTGGCTTTTGGACTTGTTGCTGGTAACAGTCTGGATGATCCTTTTCTTCTTTGGTCCGGAGCACACGGCGTCCATTCCTCCCAAAAAATACCTGAAATACTGATTCATCTGACCACAGTACACGTTTCCACTGTGTGATGGTCCATCCCAGATGCCTCCGAGCCCAGAGTAGTCGACGGCGCTTCTGGACACTGTTAACATAGGGCTTTCTTTTGGCACAGTACAGTTTTAACTGGCATTTGTGGATGTAACTACGTATTGTGGTACTTGACAAAGGTTTGCCAAAGTAGTCCTGAGCCCATGTGGTGATATCTCTTATAGATGAATGACGATTCTTGATGCAGTGCCGCCTGAGGGATCGGAGATCACGGTTGTTCAGCTTAGGCTTGCGCCCTTGTCCTTTACGCACTGAAATTCCTCCAGATTCCTTGAATCTTTTAATTATGTTATGCACTGTTGAATGTGAAATATCCAAATCTCTTCCTATCTTTCTTTGAGGAACATTGTTTTTAAACATTTGAATAATTTTCTCACGTGTTTGTTGGCAAACTGGCGATCCTCGGCCCATCTTTGCTCCTAAAGGATTAGACCTTTCTTGGATGCTGCTTTTGTACCAAATCATAATTACAATCACCTGTTGACATCACCTGTTTCAAATCACATCATTATTTAACCATTTTACCTCATTACTAGCCCTAAATTGCTCCTGTCCCAACTTTTTTTAAAATGTGTTGCAGGTCTGAATGACAGGAAAGGATGCATATTTACAAATGACATGAAGCTGACCAGACAAAACATGAAATATTTTGTGTTCATATTGTCTGCAATGAAATACAAGTCAAAGTAAATGTAGAAATCACTTCTTTTCTTTTTTTTTTGCGTTTTTCATACTGTCCCAACTTTTTCTGATTTGGGGTTGTAGATCAGTGTGAATGGGGAACGTTTCGAAAATGTTTTTTATACATGGTTGTCGTGTAACCGTACCCTAAAGGGAGGGTGAAAACAAGGAACAGGTGCGATGAATCAATTAACAAATGAGCAACTATGGAAACAAATTAGCCTAGAAATCTAGACGCCCCCTAGCGGCAGCAGATGTAATTTGCAGTCAGAGTCGTTTAGCAACTCTCCGTTGGCTTGCGAGCTGGAAAAAACAAACTCTGGTCTGGCCAGTATAGAGTATCACATTGTGTATACAGTCAATGGGCGGGCTTTACATAATGACGGCAGAGTTGCGGTGGTTCTGTGTGTTACTTGTAAACAAAGAATCTGGCAAACAGCGTCTTTCCAATCGGCTTTGGCCGCGACTCTGGAAGACTCAGAGTTCAGCTTTTCTTTAAGGAAAGAACAAAGAACACATCTTCCTTTCTTAAGAATGACTTCAGTGGCGTTCTGAGTTTTGCCGACCGGATACGGCGAAAGTTTAATCTATCAACTAGCTCCTCTTCACGTTCTTCGCTGCTCTGGTCGGTTGTAGCGCTATCCTATTGCGTGCAGAGGGAATCTGAAAGACAAGCGTTCATCTGCCCCTCGGATTGAGCCCTGCCAATGGTGACTTCCCAGACTCAACTTGATGTGGCTCTGGCTCTGGCTTGTCAGGCTAGAAACAAATGGGAACATACTTAGAAACTAGGGATGTCAAATTACACAAATTCCCATGAACAACGCGCTGAACTAGACCCAATGAATTCACAACGATTTATTACAATAGTGTTATGTAATATGACAATCATAGTCATTATTAGTTGTGCAATGCTGTTTGAGCTGAAGATGATCACCACTCTAATTCTTAACCAAATGCATCCTACAGTATCTGAGAGAAATCAGATATGGATAGGCCCACACAAAATAAACACAACATTACAACTTGAACAAAGCAAAAGGCTGCGAATGCACACACAAACCGCCATGATGAAGGTGTTTCTCAAGCAAAATCTGTGCATTAGATGTGATTTATTATATTTTTATTTATAGCTTTTATTTTTATAGTTTTCATGTTAATTTTAGTTGAAAGTTTTAGTGCTTTAGTCATTTTTTTTTTTTTAGGTTTATATTTTTTTATAATTTTAGTGCTTCAATTTAAACTTTTGTCAGTTTACTGTTCAACTAATATTTATATTTTATTTTATTTCAGCTTTATTTCAATGAACAGAATGTGTTTAATTGTTATAGTTAGGGATGATAACCCTGGTGAACATCTGTATCTCTGTCTCTCAGTGATCACGTCCAAAGACCTGCAGAAACATGGGAACATCTGGGTGTGTCCGGTGTCCGACCACGTCTGCACGCGCTTCTTCTTCGTGTGAGTGTCGTGCCGGAGAATCTACGGAAGCCCTAAGAGGCCATGCATTGTCGTCGTCTTCTCCTTTTCTTGTGATCTCAAAAATAAAACATATATATTGCACATTAATAAAAAAAACGTATTGTACAATAGCTCACCCATAAAATTCTACCATCTTATTTATGGATGAAATGATATTTAATGTGATGTGTGTGTCTCTCAGGTATGAGGATGGTCAGGTGGGAGATGCTAACATCAACACACAGGAGCCCAAGATACAGAAGGAAATCATGCGCGTCATCGGCACCCAGATCTACTCCAGCTGAACGGATCGCTTCCTGCGGTCGAGACGGACACATTTCTGGGCTCCAAATCCCCCACGGGCGGACACAGAGAAGGGCCCAGCATCTCTCTGTCCCGCCCGCCGTCGTTCCTCGACTCTATTCCATCTATACTTTCTTTTTAGTATGGGATGCGGGTGTGGATTTCCTGTGTGGGGCGGATGGGCGACCCTCCGTTCAGAGGACATGAAGGAAGACTTCAAAAACACACACTTTTATCAAGTGCAATAAGCCCCGCCCACAACCCTTTCTGACCTCGCGTTGACTGCTGTCAGTCAAGCGCCCGATTGGAGGAGACGTCGGCCAATGAAACTGTTCTGAACTCGCATCTGTCGCTCAAACTCTTTTTCATAACCGTTTCTCACACTAAATATCTATAAACACACAAGTCATTTAAAAATGTTTTTCCATCTCTGGATAGTAAATGATGAATCTTTGTGCATTCTTATTGTGTTTGTAAGGCGTTATCTGCTGCTTTTTCTGACTGATGAGACGTATTAATATCCCAGATGTATTTATCTCTGAGTTTCCTGCTGAAATCAATTTCCTGTCTTTTGTTCCTCGGCTCCGCTTACGCGCGTACAAGCGCTCGCCGTGATTTATCGCGGGACAGAACACGGATGAGAGGACAGGGACACGTCGTTACTCATCTTTATGCTTTTATCTTCTGGACGGCTCCTGAAGCGCGAGGTTTAGGGCCATTCGGTGATGTCATCTGCTGAAAGTGTGGGACAAACTAAAGCTGATGCGTCAGTTCTGCTTTCAGTTCTGCTGTCAATTCTCAGACATTCCTGAGGGCTTGTGGGTCATTTCCACAAAGCTGACCTTGCCTTTGTTCTGCAAGTATGATAATACACCCTGGCAGTCAAACGCTTGGACATTCGGACTCTTTTCCACCTGTTAGAATAAGGATCTAAACTCACCAATGATAAATGAAAACTAGATTTCATGCCAACAAGTTTTACACTTTTAGGAACACCCGCCTCGAGGGCAAAAAAACAGGTCTGTAGTAAGACAGTGATTTTAAAGGGATAGTTCACCCAAAAATGAAAATTCTGTCATAATTTACTCACCCTCAAGTTGTTCCAAACCTGTATGAGTTTCTTTGTTCTGCTGAACACAAAAGAAGATATTTAGAAGAATGTTTGTAACCAAGCAGAGAGAGCAGCCATTGACTACCATAGTATTTTTTTCCTACTATGGTAGTCAACAGTTGCTCTATCTGCTTGGTTACAAACATTCTTCTAAATATCTTCTTTTGTGTTCAGCAGAACAAAGAAACTCATACAGGTTTGGAACAACTTGAGGGTGAGTAAATGATGACTGAATTTTCATTTTTGGGTGAACTATCCCTTTAAAAGACCAAATTGATGATGCATACTTTGTACAGGTGAACAAATGAACTTTGAAATGTGAAATGAAATGAAATGTTTCAAAACATTATACTCGCCTGGATACTGTATGTGTAACCCCTCCTGTTCAAACCGCCCGCTCCAAGCGGGACTCGAACCCGGGTCCATCTGCATGAGAGTCAGACGCTCTAACAAGGAGACTAAAGGCTGTAACCCCTAGCGTCAGTCACTAGAGCATCTCTTGAGATCAGAGGAGTGAGGTTTACTCACACAGCGACTACTAGCTGACCTCCGTTACATATGCATCATCAAAAAAGGTATAAACTGCATTTGATCTTATAATAATATCACTGTTTTAGTACATTAAGGGACTTTAAGAGTGGGTCGTTGCACTAAATATTCCATAAAAAATAGGAATTGAGGGAAAAACTTGTAAACCCTAGCGCTCAACATAATGAATTGGATTGAGTAGAGCCGACTCAAATTAAACAATCAAATTCAATCAAGTTCAATCAAATGATCTTTTATGAGTATTTAGAACTTAAATTTTCTTTTGAGTTCTCAAAACTGACACACTTTTTGAGTAATCTGAACTGTTTCAGTGTTTTGAGTTTTATGAACTCATTAACTTAAATTTACCTGAAACTAGGGTGGAATTTTTATTTCCCAGCATGCTTTGCCGTGACCCTCAAAAGGGACAGTAAATGCCCAATTTAAGTGTTATATTATGTTTTTTTTGTGCTAGATTAATGTTAAGTGGAAGATTTAAGTTTTGTTATGCTAGTTTAGAAGAGTTTCTGTTATGCTGCGTTCACACCGAACGCGAATAGAGCGTCTGGAGCGAGTGATTTCCATGTTAAGTCAATGGAAAGGCGCGTTGACGCTCGTCTGGAGGTCCTGTGGCGCGATTGATGAGTTTTGCGTGGCGCGATTGACACGATTTGCCTCATTTGCGCGTCCAGTTTGAAGCGAATTCACGTCTGACGCCCGAGTTGAACTTTGAACTTTGGCATCTATTCGCGTCGCGTTAACCAATCAGGAGCCTGCTCGCTGCTGTCACGTGGTAAAGTGACGTGATGAGAAACCCGCATAATTTAAAAATACTACTATTGTGTCACAAAATGTAGTTTTAAGACTTTTCCAGGTGAGAATGTAGTTTAAAGCTCAAATCTGTGGTTTATTTATAAAGAGAGCGCCTATTTAAACAATAATCTTGTGTGTGTGTGTGTGTGAGCTCCAGTGGATCAGCAGCGCTCATTAACCCCGGCGAGAGCAGCCTTTCCTCGGCCAGTCCTTCTGGCTCTGATGTCCTGTAGTGGTTAAACATCAGATATAATTCATCTTGTGTGGATATAACGGCCGATCTTTGCTCTCATGAATCATCATTTGTTGTCGGCCAAATCGTTTTGACTGAGGGCAAAGAGAAGTTTCATAACTTTATATTTTAGGATATTTAAATATACATGCAGTGAAGATAATGTAGGAGTTGCCTAGACCACATTTGTGTGGCTATTAATGTTTAATATATATTTTTAATGAAAATGAAAAGGGCAGAGTGGTGTTTTCTGACATATTTCACTTCAAACGCTCGATTTATACGCACGTCCAATTCGCTGTGAATGGATTCAAAATGTTCAAGTGTCCAACTAGATGCGATTTTGACGCTCTATTCGCGTTCGGTGGGAACACAGCATAATGTTGTTTTTTTGTAGGGTGACGATTGGAGTATGAGTATAGTTTGAGAACAGATTTATGTTAAATGTATTATATCACTGTCCTAATTCAGCTAGTGCTACGCTATGCTAATGGTGGCATTTATTGAATTAGCTAGTTAAAGCTAGTCAAGTGTCCTACTACTAAAAATGTGAGATTACAGGATATTTTTAAATTAAATGTGTGAATTAGCTTACTCAAATATTTCAAGTTCAGAGCAATTCAAATTAAAAAACTTCTGCTTACTCAAACTTTACATTTCTTAACTTAGGAATAGGAATTGTGGGTAAAACTTGTAAACCCTAGCACTCATAATAACGAATTGGTTTGAGTAGAGCCGACTCAAGTTAAACACATCAGTTCAATCAAATTATCTTTTATGAGTATTTAGAACTTTCTTTTCTTTTGAGTTCTCAAAACTGACACTTTTTAAGTAATCTGAACTGTTTCATTGTTTTGAGTTTTATGGATGTGTTTCTTTTCATTTAGACCAACTTAAATTTGACTGAAACTAGGGTGGGATTTTTATGTCCCAGCATGCTTTGCGTGACCCTCAAAAGGGACAGTAAAGGCCCAAATTAAGTGTTATATTATGTTTTTTTGTGCTAGATTAATTTCTTAACTTAACTGATTGCCTCAATGTTTTTGAGTTGTTTGAGTTGACTTATTCGGGTTTACAGTGTACATTAAGACACTTTAAGAGTGGGTCGTTGCACTAAATATTCCATAAAAAATAAGAATTGTGGGTAACACTTTACAGTAAATTTCCATTAAAGTATTTGAAAACACCAAAACAAACACACGCCCCGTCTTCTACCCAAAAGGATCACACCCCTATCTTGATAGCCCCGCCCCCAATTCACAAATACACTATGCAACACATGGGATATACGCCCCTTACAGCTGATTGGCTACACATTTAAACAGCATTTCTCTGAAATCGCTCACTGTACCTTTAATGTCAGTTAACATACAACTGTAACTTTTGCTTACAATTTACAAAATGCATATAACGAGCGATTTATCATGAATCCATCATGTTGTTGTCTTCTCCTGAATCACTACGGCGCGCCTGTAATATGTGTTTATAATCGGACATAAACAGAGAGAAGTAGTTCCGGCTGCGATGTTCTTCCGCAAGACGCATGCAGTTTTCGAGAGATTCGACGTCAAACATCCAGTCTTTTGTCCAAGCGTTTGGCTGCTGGTGTATCTTCTCGTGTGTTTTGACTTTATTCTGTTGCTCTGGATGATTTCTCTGAGGATGTTGGTCTCAGGCGTGATGCGGTCACTGTAAATAATCAGTTTGTGAACGGTGTGATTGGACAGGAGGAATGTTTCTGTGGTCAGATCTCATGCTGTGTGAACTGCGATTGGACAGGTGGAGTTATTGCTGAACAGAATAAATAAAAGGAGGTTTTGCACAATTTTAGATGCTTAATTTCTCTGTTTTTGATGATCATGTGTGTTTTTCATGCAGTGGCGTCTTTCTTACATCAGGTGGCGCTTTAACTTCAACTGCACAAATGAAACCTGGACAACAGCACAGATTTGCAGTGATATTGAGGTAGATCTGGAGAGTGTTTATCTGTGGTCTTCAGTGTTGTGTGATATGCTGTAG
>JARQWZ010001770.1:155000-205000 GCA_033150135.1 Gobio occitaniae
CCTATATAGTGCACTGTCTGATCGTTCCCCATCCTATATAGTGCACTGTCTGATCGTTCCCCATCCCCTGTATAGTGCACTGTCTGATCGTTCCCTATACCCTATATAGTGCACTGTCTGACCGTTCCCCATCCCCTGTATAGTGCACTGTCTGATCGTTCCCTATACCCTATATAGTGCACTGTCTGACCGTTCCCCATCCCCTATATAGTGCACTGTCTGATCGTTCTCTATCCCCTATATAGTACATTCTGATCGTTCCCCATCCCCTATATAGTGCACTGTCTGACCGTTCCCCATCCCCTATATAATGCACTGTCTGATCGTTCCCCATCCCCTATATAATGCACTGTCTGACCGTTCCCCATCCCCTATATAATGCACTGTCTGATCGTTCCCCATCCCCTATATAGTGCACTGTCTGACCGTTCCCCATCCCCTATATAATGCACTGTCTGACCGTTCCCCATCCCCTATATAATGCACTGTCTGACCGTTCCCCATCCCCTATATAGTACAGTCTGATCGTTCCGCATCCCCTATATAGTGCACTGTCTGACCGTTCCCCATCCCCTATATAATGCACTGTCTAACCGTTCCCCATCCCCTATATAATGCACAGTCTGACCGTTCCCCATCCCCTATATAGTGCACTGTCTGACCGTTCCCCATCCCCTATATAATGCACTGTCTGACCGTTCCCCATCCCCTATATAATACACTGTCTGACCGTCCCCCATCCCCTATATAATGCACTGTCTAACTGTTCTACATCCCCTATATAGTGCACTGTCTGACCGTTCCCCATCCCCTATATAATGCACTGTCTGACCGTTCCCCATCCCCTATATAATGCACTGTCTGATCGTTCCCTATCCCCTATATAATGCACTGTCTGACCGTTCCCCATCCCCTATATAGTACAGTCTGATCGTTCCCCATCCCCTATATAGTGCACTGTCTGACCGTCCCCCATCCCCTATATAGTGCACTGTCTAACCGTTCCCCATCCCCTATATAGTGCACTGTCTGATCGTTTCCCATCCCCTATATAATGCACTGTCTGACCGTTTCCCATCCCCTATATAATGCACTGTCTGACCGTTCCCCATCCCCTATATAGTGCACTGTCTGATCGTTTCCCATCCCCTATATAGTGCACTGTCTGACCGTTCCCCATCCCCTATATAGTGCACTGTCTGATCGTTTCCCATCCCCTATATAGTGCACTGTCTGATCGTTTCCCATCCCCTATATAATGCACTGTCTGACCGTTCCCCATCCCCTATATAGTGCACTGTCTGATCGTTTCCCATCCCCTATATAATGCACTGTCTGACCGTTTCCCATCCCCTATATAGTGCACTGTCTGACCGTTCCCCATCCCCTATATAATGCACTGTCTGACCGTTCCCCATCCCCTATATAGTGCACTGTCTGATCGTTCCCCATCCCCTATATAGTGCACTGTCTGACCGTCCCCCATCCCCTATATAGTGCACTGTCTAACCGTTCCCCATCCCCTATATAGTGCACTGTCTGATCGTTCCCCATCCCCTATATAGTGCACTGTCTGACCGTTTCCCATCCCCTATATAATGCACTGTCTGACCGTTCCCCATCCCCTATATAGTGCACTGTCTGACCGTTCCCCATCCCCTATATAATGCACTGTCTGACCGTTCCCTATCCCCTATATAATGCACTGTCTGATCATTCCCCATCCCCTATATAATGCACTGTCTGACCGTTTCCCATACCCTATATAATGCACTGTCTGACCGTTCCCCATCCCCTATATAGTGCACTGTCTGACCGTTCCCCATCCCCTATATAATGCACTGTCTGATCGTTCCCCATCCCCTATATAATGCACTGTCTAACTATTCCCCATCCCCTATATAATGCACTGTCTGACCGTTCCCCATCCCCTATATAGTGCACTGTCTGATCGTTCCACATCCCCTATATAGTGCACTGTCTGACCGTCCCCCATCCCCTATATAGTGCACTGTCTAACCGTTCCCCATCCCCTATATAGTGCACTGTCTGATCGTTCCCCATCCCCTATATAGTGCACTGTCTGACCGTTTCCCATCCCCTATATAATGCACTGTCTGACCGTTCCCCATCCCCTATATAGTGCACTGTCTGACCGTTCCCCATCCCCTATATAATGCACTGTCTGACCGTTCCCTATCCCCTATATAATGCACTGTCTGATCGTTCCCCATCCCCTATATAATGCACTGTCTGACCGTTTCCCATACCCTATATAATGCACTGTCTGACCGTTCCCCATCCCCTATATAGTGCACTGTCTGACCGTTCCCCATCCCCTATATAATGCACTGTCTGATCGTTCCCCATCCCCTATATAATGCACTGTCTAACTATTCCCCATCCGCTATATAGTGCACTGTCTGACCATTCCCCATCCCCTATATAATGCACTGTCTGACCGTTCCCCATCCCCTATATAGTGCACTGTCTGACCGTTCCCCATCCCCTATATAATGCACTGTCTGACCGTTCCCCATCCCCTATATAGTGCACTGTCTGACCGTTCCCCATCCCCTATATAATGCACTGTCTGACCGTTTCCCATACCCTATATAGCGCACTGTCTGATCGTTCCCTATCCCCTATATAGCGCACTGTCTGATCGTTCCCTATCCCCTATATAGTGCACTGTCTGATTGTTCCCTATCCCCTATATAGTGCACTGTCTGATCGTTCCCTATCCCCTATATAGCGCACTGTCTGATGGTTCCCTATCCCCTATATAGTGCACTGTCTGATTGTTCCCTATCCCCTATATAGTGCACTGTCTGATCGTTCCCTATCCCCTATATAGTGCACTGTCTGACCGTTCCCCATCCCCTATATAGCGCACTGTCTGATCGTTCCCTATCCCCTATATAGTGCACTGTCTGACCGTTCCCCATCCCCTATATAGCGCACTGTCTGATCGTTCCCTATCCCCTATATAGTGCACTGTCTGATTGTTCCCTATCCCCTATATAGTGCACTGTCTGATCGTTCCCTATCCCCTTTATAGTGCACTGTCTGATCGTTCCCTATCCCCTATATAGCGCACTGTCTGATCGTTCCCTATCCCCTATATAGTGCACTGTCTGATCGTTCCCTATCCCCTATATAGTGCACTGTCTGACCGTTCCCCATCCCCTATATAGTGCACTGTCTGACCGTTCCCCATCCCCTATATAGTGCACTGTCTGACCGTTCCCCATCCCCTATATAGTGCACTGTCTGACCGTTCCCCATCCCCTATATAGTGCACTGTCTGATCGTTCCCCATCCCCTATATAGTGCACTGTCTGATCGTTCCCTATCCCCTATATAATGCACTGTCTGACCGTTCCCCATCCCCTATATAGTGCACTGTCTGATCGTTCCCTATCCCCTATATAATGCACTGTCTGATCGTTCCCTATCCCCTATATAGTGCACTCTCTGATCGTTCCCTATCCCCTATATAGTGCACTGTCTGATCGTTCCCCATCCCCTATATAGTGCACTGTCTGATCGTTCCCTATCCCCTATATAATGCACTGTCTGATCGTTCCCTATCCCCTATATAGTGCACTGTCTGATCGTTCCCTATCCCCTATATAGTGCAGTGAGTGACTGAGTTTTGAACGCTGATATGTGAATTTTGTCATTGTTTTGGAGATAACTGTTATAACTAGTTTATAGATAACTGTAACATATTCATACTAAAAGCTGAAAAACGTTCATTTTGATTTTATGGGGACTTTAATGGTGTGTTTTTGAATGGTTTGTTTCTCAGTTAATCAGCCGTTGTGTGTGTGTGTGTGTGTGTGTGAGCTGCTGAGGGACTGTGTGTGTGTGTGTGTGTGTGTGTGTGTGTGTGTGTGTGTGTGTGTGTGTGTGTGTGTGTGTGTGTGTGTGTGTGTGTGTGTGTGTGTGTGTGAGAGAGCTGCTGAGGGACTGTGTGTGTCTCACTGAAGCTCGTCTTTGTGTCTTTGTCTTTCTTTTAATTCGTTGTGGATTAATTCCGTCGTCTTCAGAGACAATCCTAATTCCCTATTATTTCCAGTCGGCTGCGCAGACGACATTCTTATCCATTCATCCATCCCTCCATCCCTCTTGTGTTTTTCCTCTTTTGCCATAAGCCGTCACGTGATGTTCGTGATCTACACCCATCTATGGCTTTATTGAGTCCGATGTGCTGCGTTTTGAAAGCATTATTTGTGAATGTTGTCCGAGGTCCAGCGACCCTTACACCGGTCATGTGACTCTGGTTTCTTCATCTGTTGTTTGTGTTGATCCTCACGGATGGTGTGATGAGAGAGACATGAAGGAGTGATTTACTCGTTTAACACTCATCCGCTCTGTCATCTGAACTGACAGCTGCCAATTCACGTGTGTATGGAGACTCGACTGCTATCTTTCTGTCTGTGTGTGTGTGTGTGTGTGTTTGTGTGTGTGTGTGTGTGTGTGTGAGTGTGTGCGTGTTTGAGAGAGAGCGTGAGAGAGAGAAAAGAGTGTGTGAGTGTGTAAGAGAGAGAAAGAAAGAGTGTTTGTGGTGTGTGTGTGTGTGTGTGTGTGTGTGTGTGTGTGTGAGAGAGAGAGAGAGAGTGAGTGTGTGAGAGAGAGTGTCTGTGAGTGTGAAAATGTGAGTGTGTGTGAGAGAGAGTGTCTGTGTGTGTGTGTGTGTGTGTGTGTGTGTGTGAGAGAGAGAGAGAGAGAGAGAGAGAGAGAGAGAGAGAGAGAGAGAGTGTGTGTGTGAGAGTGAGTGTGTGTGTGTGAGTGAGAGAGAGAGAGATAAAGAGTGTGTGTGTGTGTGTGTGTGTGTGTGTGTGTGCAACCATAGTAACCACCCAGAATATCTAGAAACCCCCTAGCACCGCTTTCTTCAGGAAATGTATGTTCTGGTTCTGAATGGATCACGAGTTCCTCAGTTTTGCTCCATCAAATGAATGTCCAGTGTCACACACGTGTCAGAGTGAAGCGAGTCTCGTGATTGGATGATTCTCTCGTTCTGTGTGAATGTGATTAAGAGGAAACGCTCCTGAGAGGAAGAGAATTAATTGAATCTTAATTAGAACAGAGACGAATCTTCAATAATAATTCCATCCCATCAGTGTTTCTGTCCTGACAGACGGACTGAGATTCTGCTCTTTCTCTGGATTCTGCCTGCAACTGAATATCCTGTTACTAGAAACATGTCATATTATGGGATGATAATGTTGTTTCACGCGTGTACATGTTTGAACGTGTCATCTGTGTGACGCTTGAGTGTGTGTGTGTGTGTGTGTGTGTGTGTGAGGAGAGGCGCTTCCACAGGTCAGTGTTATTATGAGTTGATCTTTAATAGGGAATGATCCAGCTCAGCTCAGCTTTCTGTTCACAGCTCAACTGGTCAGAAGTTCTCAATGAAAGCTGAAGCCGCTTCACGATGATGATAAAACAAACATGCAGCGAAACCATTAGTTCTAATCCTCTCAAAGCCTCTGTTGTGTGTGTGTGTGTGTGTGTGTGTGTGTGTGTGTGTGTGTGTGTGTGTGTGTGTGTGTGTGTGTGTGTGAGAGAGAGAGAGAGAGAGAGAGAGAGAGAGAGTCTGTGTGCGTGTGTGTGTGTGTGAGAGAGAGAGTCTGTGTGTGCGTGCGTGTGTGTGTGTGTGTGTGTGTGTCTGTGTGTGAGTGTGTGTCTGTCTGTGTGTGTGTGTGTGTGTGTGTCTACATGTCGCTCATGCAGAGTTTTGTTCTTGTGTTATTTTCATTCTGATCGGTTGTTTTGTTCTGAGGTATTCTCTGTTTTACTGCATGACCTTCTTCCCTCAGCGAGTCCTCGATTAACACACACTAATGTAATTATTATGGCAACACGTGTAGCGTGTGCTGCGGCGGATTGTGTGATTCTGTCTGATGTGGGTGAACACAAACACACACTGCAGTTACAGGTGAAGGTTGTGAATAACATGTCGTCGCTGATACAGGCTGTAGATCCAGACGTCCTGCACTGACCTCAGATCAGGATGAAGATCAATCAGGTCAGTGAATCCCCTCCATCACATCAGACCCACTGCAACACACACACACACACACACACACACACACACACACACACACACACACACACACACACACACACACACACACACACACACACACACACACACACACACACACACACACACACACACACTCCTGTTCAAATTACAGGGAAATACAGTGACAGTGTTTCAGGCATATTGGATATGTTACAACTTATAAACATATTTTTCTTTAAGTGATGTAATGTTGCCAAAATCTTCTTTGTATCCTAAAATATCCTGATAATACAGGTGATAAAACAGAAAGGCACATGTTGAATCATCATAAGTTGCCTGTCCATAAAACACGATCAATACTAATATATAGACCCTGCATAGAGTCAAAACACCATCAGGGTAGCAAAGAATGCAATAAACATGAACTAATGCATCAAATGCAAAACTCCAGTCATACTGGGACAGGAAGGGGCCGTCCCCAAACTGTTCCCACAAAGTTAGGAGCATGAAATTGTCCAAAATATCTTGGTGAAGCAGTAAGAGTTCCTTTCACTGAATGGAGTCTATACAGTCTATAGTCTCATATAGCCAGATCTATACAGTCTATAGTCTCACATAGCCAGATCTATACAGTCCAGTCTCACATAGCCAGATCTATACAGTCTATAGTCTCACATAGCCAGATCTATACAGTCTATAGTCTCACATAGCCAGATCTATACAGTCTATAGTCTCATATAGCCAGATCTATACAGTCCAGTCTCACATAGCCAAATCTATAGAGTCTATAGTCTCATATAGCCAGATCTATACAGTCTATAGTCTCATATAGCCAGATCTATACAGTCTATAGTCTCATATTGCCAGATCTATACAGTCTATAGTCTCATATAGCCAGATCTATACAGTCTACAGTCTCACATAGCCAGATCTATACAGTATATAGTCTCACATAGCCAGATCTATAGAGTCTACAGTCTCATATAGCCAGATCTATACAGTCTATAGTCTCATATAGCCAGATCTATACAGTCTATAGTCTCATATAGCCAGATCTAGACAGTCCAGTCTCACATAGCCAGATCTATACAGTCTATAGTCTCACATAGCCAGATCTATACAGTCTATAGTCTCATATAGCCAGATCTATACAGTCTAGTCTCACATAGCCAGATCTATACAGCCTATAGTCTCATATAGCCAGATCTATACAGTCCATAGTCTCACATAGCCAGATCTATACAGTCTATAGTCTCACATAGCCAGATCTATACAGTCTATAGTCTCATATAGCCAGATCTATACAGTCTATAGTCTCATAAAGCCAGATCTATACAGTCTATAGTCTCACATAGCCAGATCTATACAGTCTATAGTCTCACATAGCCAGATCTATACAGTCTATAGTCTCATATAGCCAGATCTATACAGTCTATAGTCTCATATAGCCAGATCTATAAAGTCTATAGTCTCACATAGCCAGATCTATACAGTCTATGGTCTCATATAGCCAGATCTATACAGTCTATGGTCTCATATAGCCAGATCTATACAGTCTAGTCTCACATAGCCAGATCTATACAGCCTATAGTCTCATATAGCCAGATCTATACAGTCTATAGTCTCACATAGCCAGATCTATACAGTCTATAGTCTCACATAGCCAGATCGATACAGTCTATAGTCTCAAATAGCCAGATCTATACAGTCTATAGTCTCATATAGCCAGATCTATGCAGTCTATAGTGTCATATAGCCAGATCCATACAGTCTATAGTCTCATAAAGCCAGATCTATACAGTCTATAGTCTCATATAGCCAGATCTATACAGTCTATAGTCTCACATAGCCAGATCTATACAGTCTATAGTCTCATATAGCCATATCTATACAGTCTAGTCTCACATAGCCAGATCTATACAGCCTATAGTCTCATATAGCCAGATCTATACAGTCTATAGTCTCACATAGCCAGATCTATACAGTCTATAGTCTCACATAGCCAGATCTATACAGTCTATAGTCTCATATAGCCCGATCTATACAGTCTATAGTCTCATATAGCCAGATCTATACAGTCTATAGTCTCATATAGCCCGATCTATACGGTCTATAGTCTCATATAGCCAGATCTATACAGTCTATAGTCTCATATAGCCAGATATCTACAGTCTATAGTCTCACATAGCCATAACTATACAGTCTATAGTCTCATATAGCCAGATCTATACAGTCTATAGTCTCACATAGCCATAACTATACAGTCTATAGTCTCATATAGCCAGATCTATACAGTCTATAGTCTCACATAGCCAGATCTATACAGTCTATAGTCTCATATAGCCAGATCTATACAGTCTATAGTCTCATATAGCCAGATCTATACAGTCTATAGTCTCATATAGCCAGATCTATACAGTCTATAGTCTCATATAGCCAGATCTATACAGTCTATAGTCTCATATAGCCAGATCTATACAGTCTATAGTCTCACATAGCCAGATCTATACAGTCTATAGTCTCATATAACCAGATCTATACAGTCTATAGTCTCAAATATACTTTATCATCAAACTATCTATTATCTGTTGACATGCGAGGCTGCAGTTCGCTTTACTGGTGTCGCTAATAACACGAGTTTCTGAATTCTACATCTAGCACCTTTTAACTTTTGTCTGTCTTTTACTGTAAATATTATAAACGTTACCTCACTCTCTCTCTTTATTCTCTCTCAATACATAATTGTGTATAATGATCGAAAACCAGAAGTATTTTTAGTTTCAAATGTCATTTATAGGAGAAACAAACAGGAGTGATGCAGTGTAGCAGACACATTCATCCAGAGCTGTGTTCAATCCCATTATTCTGCTGTTGGTGCTCATTATGGGCTGTGTTTTCTGCTCTCTGTAGGAGATGTGAGTGCGGCTGGACGTGTCGGTCTGCTTCACAGGACCAGGGGCGGCAGCCAGAGAGGATTGTGGGATTCATTAGCCGGCGTAACTGGATGACTCATGGCAGTGTGTGTGACCTCTCGTGTGTTTGTCTGTCTTGGATGCATTCGGTGCGGCTCTTTATTCCTCGTCCTGCTGGAGGCATTAAGGGTCAGCCGGAGTCTAAACAGACCAGCTGCTGCTTTAAACAGACGAAGACGGACAGACGCACAAATGAGCCCTGTGTGGACCAACACAACATGTGAAAGCACATCATGAAGTCTGATCGACGTGTGTGTGAGTGAGAGAGTGTGTGTGCGTGAGAGAGGGAGTGTGTGTGTGAATGTGTGTGTGAGAGAGAGTGTGTGTGTGATTGAGTGTGTGTGAGAGAGTGAATGAGTAAGTGAGAGTGTGTGTGTATGTGCGTGCGTGTATGCTTGGGTGAGTGTTTGTGTGTGTGTGTGTGTATGTGTGAGTGGGCGTGAGAGTGAGTGTGTGTGTGTGTATGTGTGAGTGGGTGTGAGAGTGAGTGTGTGTGTGTGTGTGTGTGTGTGTGTGTATGTGTGAGCGGGTGTGAGAGTGAGTGAGTAAGTGTGTCAGTGTGTGTGTGTGTGTGTGTGTGTGAGTGGGTGTGAGAGTGAGTGTGTGTGTGTGTGTGCGTGCGTGCATGCTTGCGTGTGTGTGTGTGTGTGTGTGTGTGTATGTGTGAGTGGGTGTGAGAGTGAGTGAGTAAGTGTGTGAGTGTGTGTGTGTGTGTGTGTGTGCGTGCGTGCGTGCATGCTTGCGTGAGTGTGTGAGAGTGAGTGAGTGTGTGCGTGCGTGCGTGCATGCTTGCGTGTGTGTGTGAGAGTGAGTGAGTGTGTGAGTGTGTGTGTGTGTGTGTGTGTGAATGTGAGTGAGTGAGTGTGAGTGTGTGAGTGTGCGTGTGTGTGTGTGTGTGTGTGTGTGTAAATGAGTGAGTGAGTGTGTGTGTGAGTGCGTGTGTGTGTTTGAGTGTGTGTGAGTGTGTGTGAGTGTGTGTGAGTGTGTGTGTGTGTGAGTGTGAGTGTGCGTGTGCGAGTGCGCGTGTGCGTGTGCGTGTGTGTGTGTGTGTGTGAATGTGAGTGAGTGTGAGTGTGTGAGTGTGCGTGTGTGTGTGTGTAAATGAGTGAGTGAGTGTGCGTGTGTGTGTGTGTGAGTGTGTGAGTGTGCGTGTGTGAGTGTGCGTGTGTGAGTGTGCGTGTGTAAATGAGTGTGCGTGTGAGTGTGAGTGTGTGTGAGTGTGTGTGTGTGTGAGTGTGGCTCAATAAAGACCAATTTGTCTACAGAAAAAAGCTCTAATAAGGCACATCCTAATTTTAATCATTCGATTAAAAACAACATATAAAGTAAATTCTTATTAATTATTTCTAAAAATTTTGTCAGCCTAATGCCTTTGAGGTAAAATATTTTTTGCATGGGAAAGTTAATATTTCAATAATTTAACAACACATTTAAATCCTCATGATCTCCAGTGGTCACATGACATGCAGTCAAACAAATAAAACGTAATCCCATTTTTGTGTGTTTGCATTGTAAAATTATGGATTTATTTTAATTTGATTTAATAAATGATCAGCTTTTCATCAACTCAAGAACCCCATTCTATAGTATTTATAATGATCAGTTTTTTAAGACAACAGTAGTCAGAAGTTCAAACAGTCAAATCAGAGCTGGGTGCAGTGAACTAAATCAGCAAATACATGTCTAAGATCTCTCTCTCTCTCTGTGTGTGTGTGTGTGTGTGTGTGTCTCAGCAGGGTTTTAACTCCAGCTGTTGTATCTCTCTCCTGTCGTACAGGTGTCTGTCTTTACATCAGCGTGAGTGAAGAAACCCTGAAAACCTGCCTCTTACACACTCTCCCGTCCTCGCCTGCCAGCATAATGACATCCAGCATTCAGTCCCGGCGTCTGAGATGTGATGATCACAGCTGTGCTGCCGCTCCCAGCTGAGGAACCACAAAAAAACACAAGCCCCATCAACGACACGGGGGCCAAATTAGCGACGCCTTTATGCAAATGAAAGCTGTTGACAAGGGGACCCGTTACGGTTTCCATTCCAGCTCAGCTCATAAAACACTGCGGGATACGTTTAAAAATGACATGGAGATTTTCACTCCCCGAGGTGATCTGGCGCTGAAAGAAAATTAAAATTATATGTAATGAGCAATAGAATCAAGAAGGAAAATGCATCTGTTGAACAGCAAGCAGACAAGTGTCAGAATATGAGAATATTTGGGGAGTAAGTGCTCATGTTGCTGTTTATGTTTAATAGGACTGATTAATGCGATTGAGTTCAGCACCACGGACAGCAGCAGTCAATGGGACAGAGGCAGTCAATGGGACAGCGGCAGTCAATGGGACAGCGGCAGTCAATGGGACAGTGGCAGTCAATGGGAACAGAGGCAGTCAATGGGACAGCGGCAGTCAATGGGACAGCGGCAGTCAATGGGACAGCGGCAGTCAATGGGACAGCGGCAGTCAATGGGACAGCAGCAGTCAATGGGACAGAGGCAGTCAATGGGACAGTGGCAGTCAATGGGACAGAGGCAGTCAATGGGACAGCGGCAGTCAATGGGAACAGAGGCAGTCAATGGGAACAGAGGCAGTCAATGGGACAGCAGCAGTCAATGGGACAGTGGCAGTCAATGGGACAGTGGCAGTCAATGGGACAGCAGCAGTCAATGGGACAGAGGCAGTCAATGGGACAGCGGCAGTCAATGGGACAGTGGCAGTCAATGGGACAGCGGCAGTCAATGGGACAGAGGCAGTCAATGGGACAGCGGCAGTCAATGGGACAGCGGCAGTCAATGGGAACAGAGGCAGTCAATGGGACAGCGGCAGTCAATGGGACAGAGGCAGTCAATGGGACAGCGGCAGTCAATGGGACAGCGGCAGTCAATGGGACAGTGGCAGTCAATGGGAACAGAGGCAGTCAATGGGACAGCGGCAGTCAATGGGACAGCGGCAGTCAATGGGACAGCAGCAGTCAATGGGACAGAGGCAGTCAATGGGACAGTGGCAGTCAATGGGACAGCGGCAGTCAATGGGACAGAGGCAGTCAATGGGACAGCGGCAGTCAATGGGACAGAGGCAGTCAATGGGACAGCGGCAGTCAATGGGACAGCGGCAGTCAATGGGACAGCGGCAGTCAATGGGACAGCGGCAGTCAATGGGACAGTGGCAACAGCGGCAGTCAATGGGACAGTGGCAGTCAATGGGAACAGAGGCAGTCAATGGGACAGCGGCAGTCAATGGGACAGCGGCAGTCAATGGGACAGCGGCAGTCAATGGGACAGCGGCAGTCAATGGGACAGCGGCAGTCAATGGGAACAGAGGCAGTCAATGGGAACAGAGGCAGTCAATGGGACAGCGGCAGTCAATGGGACAGCGGCAGTCAATGGGACAGAGGCAGTCAATGGGACAGCGGCAGTCAATGGGACAGCGGCAGTCAATGGGACAGAGGCAGTCATTGGGGAAAGCGGCAGTCATTGGGACAGCGGCAGTCAATGGGACAGCGGCAGTCATTGGGGAAAGCGGCAGTCATTGGGGAAAGCGGCAGTCATTGGGACAGCGGCAGTCAATGGGACAGCGGCAGTCAATGGGACAGAGGCAGTCATTGGGGAAAGCGGCAGTCAATGGGACAGCGGCAGTCAATGGGACAGCGTCAGTCATTGGGGACAGCGGCAGTCATTGGGGAAAGCGGCAGTCATTGGGGAAAGCGGCAGTCATTGGGACAGCGGCAGTCAATGGGACAGAGGCAGTCAATGGGACAGCGGCAGTCAATGGGACAGAGGCAGTCATTGGGGAAAGCGGCAGTCAATGGGACAGCGGCCGTCAATGGGACAGCGTCAGTCATTGGGGACAGCGGCAGTCATTGGGGAAAGCGGCAGCGGCAGTCAATGGAACAGCGGCAGTCAATGGGAACCGAGACAGTTAATGGGACAGCGGCAGTCATCGGGGACAGCGGCAGCGGCAGTCAATGGGACAGCGGCATTCAATGGGACAGCGGCAGTCATTGGGGACAGCGGCAGTCATTGGGGAAAGCGGCAGTCAATGGGACAGCGGCAGTCAATGGGACAGCGGCAGTCAATGGGAACAGAGGCAGTCATTGGGACAGCGGCAGTCATCGGGGACAGCGGCAGTCAATGGGACAGCGGCAGTCATTGGGGACAGCGGCAGTCAATGGGACAGCGGCAGTCAATGGGAACAGAGGCAATCAATGGGACAGCGGCAGTCAATGGGGACAGAGGCAGTCAATGGCACAGCGGCAGTCAATGGGGACAGAGGCAGTCAATGGGACAGCGGCAGCCAATGGGAACAGAGGCAATCAATGGGAACAGAGGCAGTCAATGGGACAGCGGCAGTCAATGGGACAGCGGCAGTCAATGGGGAAAGCGGCAGTCAATGGGACAGCGGCAGTCAATGGGACAGCGGCAGTCAATGGGACAGAGGCAGTCAATGGGGACAGCGGCAGTCAATGGGACAGTGGGAGTCAATGGGACAGCGGCAGTCAATGGGAACAGATGCAATCAATGGGAACAGAGGCAGTCAATGGGACAGTGGCAGTCAATGGGAACAGAGGCAGTCAATGGGACAGCGGCAGCCAATGGGACAGCGGCAGCCAAGGGGAACAGAGGCAGTCAATGGGACAGCGGCAGTCAATGGGAACAGAGGCAGTCAATGGGGAAAGCGGCAGTCAATGGGACAGCGGCAGTCAATGGGACAGCGGCAGTCAATGGGGACAGCGGCAGTCAATGGGACAGTGGGAGTCAATGGGACAGCGGCAGTCAATGGGAACAGATGCAATCAATGGGAACAGAGGCAGTCAATGGGACAGTGGCAGTCAATGGGAACAGAGGCAGTCAATGGGACAGCGGCAGCCAATGGGAACAGAGGCAGTCAATGGGACAGCGGCAGTCAATGGGGACAGAGGCAGTCAATGGCACAGCGGCAGTCAATGGGACAGCGGCAGTCAATGGGACAGCGGCAGTCAATGGGACAGCGGCAGCCAAGGGGAACAGAGGCAGTCAATGGGACAGCGGCAGTCAATGGGAACAGAGGCAGTCAATGGGACAGCGGCAGCCAATGGGAACAGAGGCAATCAATGGGACAGCGGCAGTCAATGGGGAAAGCGGCAGTCAATGGGACAGCGGCAGTCAATGGGGACAGCGGCAGTCAATGGGACAGCGGCAGTCAATGGGGACAGCGGCAGTCAATGGGACAGCGGCAGTCAATGGGACAGAGGCAGTCAATGGGACAGAGGCAGTCATTGGGACAGCGGCAGTCATTGGGACAGCGGCAGTCAATGGGACAGAGGCAGTCATTGGGGAAAGCGGCAGTCAATGGGACAGCGGCAGTCAATGGGACAGAGGCAGTCAATGGGACAGAGGCAGTCATTGGGGAAAGCGGCAGTCAATGGGACAGCAGCCGTCAATGGGACAGCGTCAGTCATTGGGGACAGCGGCAGTCATTGGGGACAGCGGCAGTCATTGGGGAAAGCGGCAGTCAATGGGAACCGAGACAGTCAATGGGACAGCGGCAGTCATCGGGGACAGCAGCAGCGGCAGTCAATGGGACAGCGGCAGTCATCGGGGACAGCGGCAGTCAATGGGACAGCGGCAGTCAATGGGACAGCGGCAGTCAATGGGAACAGAGGCAGTCAATGGGACAGCGGCAGTCAATGGGAACAGAGGCAATCAATGGGACAGCGGCAGTCAATGGGGACAGAGGCAGTAAATGGCACAGCGGCAGTCAATAGGACAGCGGCAGTCAATGGGACAGCGGCAGTCAATGGGACAGCGGCAGTCAATGGGACAGCGGCAGCCAATGGGAACAGAGGCAGTCAATGGGACAGCGGCAGTCAATGGGAACAGAGGCAGTCAATGGGACAGCGGCAGCCAATGGGAACAGAGGCAGTCAATGGGACAGCGGCAGTCAATGGGACAGCGGCAGTCAATGGGGAAAGCGGCAGTCAATGGGACAGCGGCAGTCAATGGGACAGCGGCAGTCAATGGGGACAGCGGCAGTCAATGGGACAGCGGCAGTCAATGGGGACAGCGGCAGTCAATGGGACAGCGGCAGTCACTGGGACAGAGGCAGTCAATGGGACAGAGGCAGTCATTGGGACAGCGGCAGTCATTGGGACAGCGGCGGTCAATGGGACAGAGGCAGTCATTGGGGAAAGCGGCAGTCAATGGGACCGCGGCAGTCAATGGGACAGAGGCAGTCAATGGGACAGAGGCAGTCATTGGGGAAAGCGGCAGTCAATGGGACAGCAGCCGTCAATGGGACAGCGTCAGTCATTGGGGACAGCGGCAGTCATTGGGGACAGCGGCAGTCAATGGGACAGCGGCAGTCAATGGGACAGCGTCAGTCATTGGGGACAGCGGCAGTCATTGGGGAAAGCGGCAGTCATTGGGGAAAGCGGCAGTCATTGGGACAGCGGCAGTCAATGGGACAGAGGCAGTCAATGGGACAGCGGCAGTCAATGGGACAGAGGCAGTCATTGGGGAAAGCGGCAGTCAATGGGACAGCGGCCGTCAATGGGACAGCGTCAGTCATTGGGGACAGCGGCAGTCATTGGGGAAAGCGGCAGCGGCAGTCAATGGAACAGCGGCAGTCAATGGGAACCGAGACAGTTAATGGGACAGCGGCAGTCATCGGGGACAGCGGCAGCGGCAGTCAATGGGACAGCGGCATTCAATGGGACAGCGGCAGTCATTGGGGACAGCGGCAGTCATTGGGGAAAGCGGCAGTCAATGGGACAGCGGCAGTCAATGGGACAGCAGCAGTCAATGGGAACAGAGGCAGTCATTGGGACAGCGGCAGTCATCGGGGACAGCGGCAGTCAATGGGACAGCGGCAGTCATTGGGGACAGCGGCAGTCAATGGGACAGCGGCAGTCAATGGGACAGCGGCAGTCAATGGGAACAGAGGCAATCAATGGGACAGCGGCAGTCAATGGGGACAGAGGCAGTCAATGGCACAGCGGCAGTCAATGGGGACAGAGGCAGTCAATGGGACAGCGGCAGCCAATGGGAACAGAGGCAATCAATGGGAACAGAGGCAGTCAATGGGACAGCGGCAGTCAATGGGACAGCGGCAGTCAATGGGGAAAGCGGCAGTCAATGGGACAGCGGCAGTCAATGGGACAGAGGCAGTCAATGGGGACAGCGGCAGTCAATGGGACAGTGGGAGTCAATGGGACAGCGGCAGTCAATGGGAACAGATGCAATCAATGGGAACAGAGGCAGTCAATGGGACAGTGGCAGTCAATGGGAACAGAGGCAGTCAATGGGACAGCGGCAGCCAATGGGACAGCGGCAGCCAAGGGGAACAGAGGCAGTCAATGGGACAGCGGCAGTCAATGGGACAGCGGCAGTCAATGGGGACAGCGGCAGTCAATGGGACAGTGGGAGTCAATGGGACAGCGGCAGTCAATGGGAACAGATGCAATCAATGGGAACAGAGGCAGTCAATGGGACAGTGGCAGTCAATGGGAACAGAGGCAGTCAATGGGACAGCGGCAGCCAATGGGAACAGAGGCAGTCAATGGGACAGCGGCAGTCAATGGGGACAGAGGCAGTCAATGGCACAGCGGCAGTCAATGGGACAGCGGCAGTCAATGGGACAGCGGCAGTCAATGGGACAGCGGCAGCCAAGGGGAACAGAGGCAGTCAATGGGACAGCGGCAGTCAATGGGAACAGAGGCAGTCAATGGGACAGCGGCAGCCAATGGGAACAGAGGCAATCAATGGGACAGCGGCAGTCAATGGGGAAAGCGGCAGTCAATGGGACAGCGGCAGTCAATGGGACAGCGGCAGTCAATGGGGACAGCGGCAGTCAATGGGACAGCGGCAGTCAATGGGGACAGCGGCAGTCAATGGGACAGCGGCAGTCAATGGGACAGAGGCAGTCAATGGGACAGAGGCAGTCATTGGGACAGCGGCAGTCATTGGGACAGCGGCAGTCAATGGGACAGAGGCAGTCATTGGGGAAAGCGGCAGTCAATGGGACAGCGGCAGTCAATGGGACAGAGGCAGTCAATGGGACAGAGGCAGTCATTGGGGAAAGCGGCAGTCAATGGGACAGCAGCCGTCAATGGGACAGCGTCAGTCATTGGGGACAGCGGCAGTCATTGGGGACAGCGGCAGTCATTGGGGAAAGCGGCAGTCAATGGGAACCGAGACAGTCAATGGGACAGCGGCAGTCATCGGGGACAGCAGCAGCGGCAGTCAATGGGACAGCGGCAGTCATCGGGGACAGCGGCAGTCAATGGGACAGCGGCAGTCAATGGGACAGCGGCAGTCAATGGGAACAGAGGCAGTCAATGGGACAGCGGCAGTCAATGGGAACAGAGGCAATCAATGGGACAGCGGCAGTCAATGGGGACAGAGGCAGTAAATGGCACAGCGGCAGTCAATGGGACAGCGGCAGTCAATGGGACAGCGGCAGTCAATGGGACAGCGGCAGCCAATGGGAACAGAGGCAGTCAATGGGACAGCGGCAGTCAATGGGAACAGAGGCAGTCAATGGGACAGCGGCAGCCAATGGGAACAGAGGCAGTCAATGGGACAGCGGCAGTCAATGGGACAGCGGCAGTCAATGGGGAAAGCGGCAGTCAATGGGACAGCGGCAGTCAATGGGACAGCGGCAGTCAATGGGGACAGCGGCAGTCAATGGGACAGCGGCAGTCAATGGGGACAGCGGCAGTCAATGGGACAGCGGCAGTCAATGGGACAGAGGCAGTCAATGGGACAGAGGCAGTCATTGGGACAGCGGCAGTCATTGGGACAGCGGCAGTCAATGGGACAGAGGCAGTCATTGGGGAAAGCGGCAGTCAATGGGACCGCGGCAGTCAATGGGACAGAGGCAGTCAATGGGACAGAGGCAGTCATTGGGGAAAGCGGCAGTCAATGGGACAGCAGCCGTCAATGGGACAGCGTCAGTCATTGGGGACAGCGGCAGTCATTGGGGACAGCGGCAGTCATTGGGGAAAGCGGCAGTCAATAGGAACCGAGACAGTCAATGGGACAGCGGCAGTCATCGGGGACAGCAGCAGCGGCAGTCAATGGGACAGCGGCAGTCATCGGGGACAGCGGCAGTCAATGTGACAGCGGCAGTCAATGGGACAGCGGCAGTCAATGGGAACAGAGGCAGTCAATGGGACAGCGGCAGTCAATGGGAACAGAGGCAATCAATGGGACAGCGGCAGTCAATGGGGACAGAGGCAGTCAATGGCACATAGGCAGTCAATGGGACAGCGGCAGTCAATGGGACAGCGGCAGTCAATGGGACAGCGGCAGTCAATGGGGACAGAGGCAGTCAATGGCACAGCGGCAGTCAATGGGAACAGAGGCAATCAATGGGAACAGAGGCAGTCAATGGGGAAAGCGGCAGTCAATGGGACAGAGGCAGTCAATGGGACAGCGGCAGTCAATGGGACAGAGGCAGTCAATGGGACAGCGGCAGTCAATGGGACAGCGGCAGTCAATGGGGACAGAGGCAGTCAATGGCACAGCGGCAGTCAATGGGAACAGAGGCAATCAATGGGAACAGAGGCAGTCAATGGGGAAAGCGGCAGTCAATGGGACAGCGGCAGTCAATGGGACAGAGGCAGTCAATGGGACAGCGGCAGTCAATGGGAACAGAGGCAATCAATGGGAACAGAGGCAGTCAATGGCACAGCGGCAGTCAATGGGAACAGAGGCAATCAATGGGAACAGAGGCAGTCAATGGGGAAAGCGGCAGTCAATGGGACAGAGGCAGTCAATGGGACAGCGGCAGTCAATGGGACAGAGGCAGTCAATGGGACAGCGGCAGTCAATGGGACAGCGGCAGTCAATGGGGACAGAGGCAGTCAATGGCACAGCGGCAGTCAATGGGAACAGAGGCAATCAATGGGAACAGAGGCAGTCAATGGGGAAAGCGGCAGTCAATGGGACAGAGGCAGTCAATGGGACAGCGGCAGTCAATGGGACAGAGGCAGTCAATGGGACAGCGGCAGTCAATGGGAACAGAGGCAATCAATGGGAACAGAGGCAGTCAATGGGGAAAGCGGCAGTCAATGGGACAGTGGCAGTCAATGGGGACAGCGGCAGTCAATGGGACAGCGGCAGTCAATGGGGACAGCGGCAGTCAATGGGGACAGAGGCAGTCAATGGCACAGCGGCAGTCAATGGGACAGTGGCAGTCAATGGGAACAGAGGCAATCAATGGGAACAGAGGCAGTCAATGGGGAAAGCGGCAGTCAATGGGACAGTGGCAGTCAATGGGGACAGCGGCAGTCAATGGGACAGCGGCAGTCAATGGGGACAGCGGCAGTCAATGGGGACAGAGGCAGTCAATGGCACAGCGGCAGTCAATGGGACAGTGGCAGTCAATGGGGACAGAGGCAGTCAATGGGGACAGCGGCAGTCAATGGGGACAGAGGCAGTCAATGGGGACAGCGGCAGTCAATGGGGACAGCGGCAGTCAATGGGACAGCGGCAGTCAATGGGGAAGGCCAGCAGGCGGCGCTCACCCTGTGGACTGTGTGGGTCCGAACACCCCAGTGTACTGATGGGGACACTATACTGTAACAAGCACCGTCCTTCAGATGAGACATTAAACCGAGGTACTGACTCTCTGTGGTCATTAAAAATCCCCGGATGTCCTTCGATAAAGAGTAGGGGTGTAACCCCGGCATCCTGGCCAAATTTGCCCATTGGCCCGTGTCCATCATGGCCTCCTAATAATCCCCATATACAGATTGGCTTCATCACTCGGTCTCCTCTCCACCAATCAGCTGGTGTGTGGTGGGCGTTCTGGCGCAATATGGCTGCCGTCGCATCATCAGGTGGAGCTGCACATCGGTGGTGGTTGAGGAGATTCCCCCCTTCTATATGTAAAGAGCTTTGAGTGCCTAGAAATGCGCTATATAAATGTAACAAATTATTATTATTAATTATAATTATAAATCAGATATTGACATCATCACCGGCAAAATTAAGAGATCAGCACCACGGACAGCGACTCAATGCATTATGACTGCCTTCACTCACGCCGCCCTGTGATTGGACGAGCTCCTGTTGCTGTTGATGTCCAATAGTGCTGGTCAATGCTGTTGTGCTCAGAGTTCAGCACCACGGATAGCGGCAGTCAATGGGATTTTAGGCTTTCCTTTCTGTAGCTGCGCTTCCATTACCCTTCAAATTGCGCAAATTGAAATTGATGCCCAATGGAAATGCATCAATTTCACAAAAACTCCCATATATCGCAAAATAACATTTTAACGCTGGCATGAGGTGGTTTTTCGGGCAATTCGAAAAAAGAATGTTCTCAAAACTTGAATGGCCTACGCAAAAGTCGATCGTTCGGTATGTTTGTACAGAGTTGAGACTTTATTCTTTATTAAACTCATAAAAGACGATAGAATTACAGGAATACTGGATTCTAAACAACAAAGATATGCCACAAATGTTCATGATATGAGGGAGAAACACACACACACACACACACACACACACACCTCATCCGTGGAGGATAAGGGCTTTCCTGGCATTAATGCTTGGAGAACACACACATCTCCTTACATTAGAAACAATGGCTATAGTGCGGTGGATGGGATATATGTAAACATACCAACATACGTGGCATAATTTTTGGACTGACTTATCACGAGATAAAAAAAATGTTTTATTTTTAATAAAGTGCAATAAAGACATCTAAATAAGTTGTCTAAAATCAGCAAATTAATTCAATTCAAACATAAATGAATGTTGCCATGTTACAATGATGGTATCCTATAATAGCATGGCACTATACTGGATGACTACTTCATGAACATTAAAAATACCATAATATCAACACAATTTTGTAATATTTGCCCCTGGAGCTCAACAGCAGTACTGCGTCTCACGGGTATATCCGTGGCAACAATACATCGTATGGGTCAAATTTATAAATTTTTCTTTTATGCAAAAACTCATTAGGATATTAAGATCATGTGCCATCAAGATATTCTGTAAATGTCCTACTGTAAATATATAATTATTGGTAGTAATATGCATTGCTAAGGACTTGATTTGGACAACTTTAAAAGAAATATTTAGATTTTTTGCATTTTCAAATGGCATCTTGGCCAAATATTGTTCTAGCAACAAACCACACATCAATGGAGAGATGATGTATGACTCTCAAATAAAAAAAATAAAGTCCCATTATGACTGGTTTTGTGGTCCAGAGTCACATATAATATAATTTTGTAATATGTAACCAAGCATGAATTAATTTTCATCATCCTATACTGTAAATGAGCAATGCATACAACGTGTATATTCTAAAAAATAACCAATAATATCAGCAATTACATGCAGATGTGTTATTTTTATCCTGTTTAGGTATTTTTATTTTAGATGTTGGGTATTTCAGTAGGAAATATTACGCTATGTTAGTGTTATTTTACACACACACACACACACACACACACACACACACACACTCACACACACACACACACACACACACACACACACACACACACACACACACACACACACACACACACACACACACACACACACACACACACACACACACACACACACACACACACACACACACACAACATGTTGCTTTTACACACATTCGAGATCTAAAGCTTCCAAACGCCGTACAAACGTGTGACTTCTCGCTCCGCCCCGTGACGAGCGCCTTCACTCGCGCCGCCCTGTGATTGGCCGGCCCGGACTTATTATGCAAATGAACCGCGGGTCTATTCAAAAGGCGCGAGCTGACGTCACGAGTCAGAGTGGCAGCTGACACACGGGGAGCGAGACAGATGGAGAAAGTGAAAGAATCCTGAGGAGAAAACGCGGAGAGATCCATCAGACCGAGAGGGGAGTGTACAGCCGCGATAGAGGGAGAGAAAGAGAAAGAAAGAGAGAGAGGAGAGGAGTGGATGGTAGAGAGCGGGAGACAGAGCGCGCGGGAGGGAGAAAGATGGCCTCGGTCACGGCGGAGAATGGCTTCAGCACCGCGAACAGCTCCGGCAGAATGAACGGACTCAACAGCGCGATTCCCATGAAAGATCACGACGCCATCAAGCTCTTCATCGGTCAGATCCCGCGGAACCTGGAGGAGAAAGACCTCAAGCCGCTGTTCGAGGAGTTCGGCAAGATCTACGAGCTCACGGTGCTCAAGGACCGGTTCACCGGGATGCATAAAGGTCGGACTTTGCTTTCTTTGGGTTTCTCTCCGTGTATAAACGAGTCTGTGTGTGTGTGTCGGAACGTTGTGGCGAGGTTCTCTCAAAGTTATGAACAAACGTTCTTCCAGTAACGTTAATAAAACGTTCATTCAAAGTTAACGGACCTTTTCCACAGACTGTGATGATGCGTGTTAACGGTTTTAACGGTCATCAGCATCGCAAATCCCGCGAAGTTTTTTATTTCATCATTTTTTTTTAAATGTATGTATATTTATAACACTATACTCTAGTATTATATTACCTTTGCATCACATTACAAAAAAAAAAAAAAAACAACTAGTTCTCCGAGTATCTCTGCTGTGACTTTCTCTCTTCTGACTGCCCTTATCAATTTTGACTCTTTTTGAAAGTTGAGAAAAAAACTAGTGTAGAATTTTTATTTTGCTATTTGAGCACATAGGAAGGCAAAAACAATATCTATAGAAGTCTAACGTACCCAACTATGACGACTTCCGAATATGTGAAGAGAGTCAATAACGTTCTCCTTGAAACGTTCATCTAACACTTGTTATCAAATGTTCAACAAGTAACGTTCCCATAGTGTGTGTGTGAAATTATCCATAATGTTCCACTAACCTTCACATAAACCAGGAATAACGTTTTTACAACATTTAAAAAGCTTTGTGAGAAATAACGTTTCTAAACTTAATGGGAAAGCTTTCAAACTGTTCTCAGGACAGATTTCTGTCAGCCGGGATCATGGATGTTCATAAAGCTATGGAAGCTTGTTTCCTCCACTGAATAAAACATAAAACAGGTCATTCGGACTTTTAGCTCATATTTCTGACTTTTTTCTCGTAATTATGACTTTTTTTCCTCGTAATTATGACTTATCTCACAATTCTGACTTTTTTCCTCGTAATTACGACTTTTTATCTCACAATTTAGACTTTTTTTCTAGTAATTCTGAGTTTTTTTTCTCGTAATTACGACTTTTTATCTCACAATTCAGTCTTTTTTCTCGTAATTGCAACTTTTTCTTCGTAATTATGACTTTTTAATAATTTTAAAAATATCTTGCAATTCTGACTTTTTTCTCGTTATTACGTCTTTTTTATCTCAGTTCTGACTTTTTTTTCCTCACAATTACAACTTTTTTTCTTTTAATTGCGACTTTTTATCTCAGTTCTGACTTTTTTCTGGTCATTGCAACTTTATCTAACAATTCAGACTTTTTTCTCGTAATTCAGACTTTTATCTCATAATTCTGACTTTTTTCTCGTAATTATGACTTTTTTTCCTTGTAATTACAACTTTTTTCTTCGTAAATATGACTTATCTCACAGTTCTGACTTTCTTTCTCGTAATTAAAACTTTTTTCATCTCAGTTCTGACTTTTTTCTGGTAATTGCGACTTTATCTCACAATTCAGACTTTTTTTCTCGTAATTACGACATTTTTCTTCGTAATTATGACTTATCTCACAATTCAGACTTTTTCTCGTAATTACGAAATTTTTCTTCGTAATTATGACTTATCTCACAATTCAGACTTTTTTTCTCGTAATTACAACATTTTTCTTCGTAATTATGACATCTCACAATTCTGACTTTTTTCCTCGTAATTACGACTTTTTATCTCACAATTCAGTCTTTTTTCTCGTAATTGAAACTTTTTTCTTCGTAATTATGACTTTTTAATAATTTTAACAATATCTCGCATTTCTGACTTTTTTCTCGTTATTACGACTTTTTTATCTCAGTTCTGACTTTTTTTTCTCACAATTACAACTTTTTTTCTTTTAATTGCGACTTTTTATCTCAGTTCTGACTTTTTTCTGGTAATTGCAACTTTATCTAACAATTCAGACCTTTTTTCTCGTAATTCAGACTTTTATCTCATAATTCTGACTTTTTTCTCGTAATTATGACTTTTATTTCCTTGTAATTTTCAACTTTTTTCTTCGTAAATATGACTTACATTTACATTTACATTTATGCATTTGGCAGACGCTTTTATCCAAAGCGACTTACAGTGCCCTTATTACAGGGACAATCCCCCTGGAGCAACATGGAGTAAAGTGCCTTACTCAAGGACACACTGGTGGTGACCGCTGGGATCGAACCAGCAACCTTCTGCGTGTCAGTTCCATGGTTTTACCCACTGGACTTATCTCACAATTCTGACTTTCTTTCTCGTAATTAAAACTTTTTTATCTCAGTTCTGACTTTTTTCTGGTAATTGCGACTTTATCTCACAATTCAGACTTTTTTTCTCGTAATTACGACATTTTATCTCATAATTCAGACTTTTTTTCTTTTACTTGCGACTTTTATCGTAATTACGACATTTTATCTCATAATTCTGACTTTTTTTCTTTTACTTGCGACTTTTATCGTAATTACGACATTTTATCTCATAGTTACAACTTTTTTTATCTCAGTTCTGAATTTTTTCTGGTAATTGCGACATTTTATCTCATAATTCTGACTTTTTTTTCTTTTACTTGCGACTTTTCTCGTAATTCTGACTTTTTTTCTTGTAATTATGATTTTTTTCTCATAATTCTGACTTTTTTTCCTTGCAATTCAGACTTTTTTCTCGTAATTCTGACTTTTCCTCGTAATTCTGACTTTTTTCCTCGTAATTATGACTTATGACTTTTTTCCTCGTAATTATTACTTTTTTTCTCGTAATTATTACTTTTTTTCTCGTAATTGCGACTTTTTCTCTCGTAATTATGACTTTTTTTTCTCGTAATTATGACCTTTTATCTCAGTTCTGACTTTTTTTTCTGGTTATTGCGACTTTTATCTCACAATTCTGACTTTTTTTCTTTTAATTTGTGACTTTTCTCGCAATTCAGACTTTTTATCTCTACAATTGTGACTTTTATCTCGTAATTGCGACTTGTGCGGAAAAAAAAGTCAGCATTGTGACTTTTATGTTTTATTCTGTGGCGGAAAAAAAATCAATTCAAGAGCAAAGTGTTCTGGTAAAAAGATGATAATCGAGGAAGCTATATCTTTAATAGTGAAGTGTGTGTGTTCAGTGGAAACACACACACACACACACACACACACATGCCATAGCGTTTCAGCCGTTTCCATGAAGCACGTCTTCAGATGATGTGAATCTCACTCAGAGCTGCTGCTGATCGTCTCCGTCTCTGGACGTGATTCTCTTGCTTTGCTTTGCACTGGTTTAATCCCCCGTGTTGAAGCATTACTTCATTTTGAATGCATTAATTTAATAATCTGTAGTTATTTAAGCCCATTTATGAATGAAATACTACAGCTCATGTATAACACACACACACAGATTCAGATTCATTTCTCAGATGCGTTCTGTGTCGTTCGGAAACGAGATTCTGTGATTCTGAGCATCAACATTATATAGACATTATATAATCTACAAGCTCAAAGGCCAAAATATTTCCATTATGTTCTTATTGAGCCTTCATCATCTCTCTCACTCTTGCTGTAATCACTGTCGTGCTGATGGTTCCCAGTGGATCAGATGTGTATCATTAAAGCTGTTAGTTTACATTAATAGCCTGGAGGAGCCGCGAGTCACTGGAGGGATCGTGACACACATACGGCTGCAGTTTAGTGGCCAAATGATGCCCTTTCTCAAAGTCTTTAGTGTTTTCTGCCTCCACTAGAGCAGGTTTTCCTGCTTGAGTGTTGATTATTTCCTCATATTCTCCAGAGTTGCGGCTCCTCTCTTCCCAGTCTGTCAGTAATGCTCTGTTTAGTTTCTGTCTCGATGAAGCCCCGCCTTCTGAAAAAGCACACTGTGCTCTGATTGGTCGGCTGGAGCAGTGTGTTGTGATTGGTCAAGCAGGGAAATGTCCCGCCTCTTACCATAACCGCCAGTTTCAACACACTCCTGGTTACAGGATTCAGACTTTTTTACTCGTAATTATGACTTTTTTCCTCGTAATTATGACTTTTTCATCTTGTAATTCTGCCTTTTTTTTCTAATTCTGACTTTTTTTCTTGTAATTCTGACTTTTTTCCTCGTAATTATGCCTTTTTTCCTCGTAATTATGCCTTTTTTCCTCGTAATTATGACTTTTTTCTCGTAATTCTGACTTTTTTTCTCGTAATTGCGACTTTTTTCCTCGTAATTCTGACTTTTCCTTGTAATTCTGAATTTTTTTTATCGTAATTGCGACTTTTTTCCTCGTAATTATGATTTTTTTGGCTCGTAATTCTGACTTTTTTTCTCGTAATTCAGACTTTTTTTCTCGAAATTATGACTTTTTTTCCTCATTATGACTTTTTTCCTTGTAATGATGACTTTTTTTCTCGTAATTATGACTTTTTTCTCGTAATTATGACTTTTTTTCTCGTAATTATGACTTATTTTTCTCGTAATTATGACTTATTTTTCTCGTAATTATGACTTTTTTTCGTAATTATGACTTTTTTCCTCATTATGACTTTTTTTCTCGTAATTATGACTTTTTTCTCGTAATTCTGACTTTTCTTCGTAATTCTGACTTTTTTTCTCGTAATTGCAACTTTTTTCCTCATAATTATGATTTTTTTCCTCGTAATTAGGACTTTTTTCCTCGTAATTAGGACTTTTTTCCTCGTAATTCAGACTTTTTTCTTTTACTTGCGACTTTTATCATAATTACGACATTTTATCTCATAATTCAGACTTTTTTTCTTTTACTTGCGACTTTTCTCAGTTCTGACTTTTTTCTGGTAATTGCGACTTTATCCCACAATTCAGACTTTTTTTCTCGTAATTACGACATTTTATCTCATAATTCTGACTTTTTTTCTTTTACTTGCGACTTTTAGTTACAGGACTTCATCCTGTAACTAACTCAACTACGCTCCGCCCCTTTATTCTGCATATGAATTATTATAATGAGGAATATTGTGACATGTTCCCGGAGGAAAACTCAAAATGGAGGCGTTTCAGGAGCTCAGAAACACTGATATAGAAGAACTGGAGCTTTATTACACACTAAAGGAAGACGAATCACCATAGATCCTATTTAAAGAGCCACAGGCACTCATTGTGATCGGCTCCTGTGGGATTGGTCTGGATTTCCGTGCCCTTCACCCCCCTCTCCGCCTCGCTCCGTGTGCCAGTTTTAGCTGTGAGTGGTTTGGTCCAGCGGGGGGGCGAAGCTTCAGGTCTGATGCCAGCGAGATGAGATGCTGTGATGTTTCATTTCAACAACAGCCGAGTCAGAACACGCCGACCTCCAAACACTTCATCCCGTAAAGCCTGACATGTGAAATAATGGACCAATGGGAACCGTTCACATCATCATTGAGCATCAGGCTTTTATGGCTCAGTTTTATTCAGAAAGCCAAACTGAGAACAAATATTTAATTTGGTGCAGATGCTGAACAAAAGGGATGAAATTGTGATGCTTATAATGTAAATCAATACGATATTTACAGCAGATATACTCACATAAAATGCATAAAAATATAACATTTGAAAAATAAATATATTTTTTTAGGACTTTCTATAGTTATTAGAGTGTCATTTTAAGCATTTTTAATCATTTTTAAATATTTTTCCGCATGATAATGTTATTCCTGGTAATGAAGTTTGAAATTAATTACTTTTCTACCATTGTTGCCATATACAAAATGTACTAATATCCATAATTAGAGCTCAACAAACAATTAGTGCTACATTTGAATCACAATTAATATAATCAATTTGGGATTTCATATAGATATGGGCTCATTTTTGGCTGATGATAACTCAAAATTCAGAATCAAATTCAGAATAAAAGCCGAAGACTTGTTTTACCCTTAACAAAAAACAGAAGTGTGTGATCTAACACACACACACATGGGTTAAATGAATCGCTGCGTCATTGTTAGACGGAAGGACAAGATTACCATAAAAACTTGGGGTGGGAGAAAAGGTTGATTCATCGATGCATCGTGATTCGTTATCTAACGATTCAGAATCGATTCTCAAAAATTCAGAATCGATTCTGTGTTCAATTCAAACGGCCACTTCACCAGGATAATTAGTTAACAAAAAAGTATGTTAAGAATCGTTTTGGGAATCGGATCGTTACTCCCAGAATCGGCTCGGATCATTCAGTGCCTCAAGATTCCCACCCCTAACAAAAACCATCCTCATACACTTTTCTAAATAATATATTCATTTTAAGATGTAACATTAACATGACGTAATTTAAATGTAGCCTTTGTAAAAATGTAAGGCAAAACATTAAATGTGCAAAAACAAATTGTAAACGACTAGTAAATGATTCAATGACTCACTCATAAAGACTCCACTTGTTTCATTACTGGATGAATCAGCGTTTTTGAATGAATCTCTTGAGTGAATGATTCAATGACTCACCAATAAAGACTCCACTTGTTTCATTACTGGATGAATCAATGTTTTTGAACTAATCTCTTGAGTGAATGATTCAATGACTCATAGAGACTCCATTTGTTTCATTACTGGCTGAATCAGTGTTTTTGAACAAATCTCTTGAATAAACGATTCAATGACTCACTCATAAAGACTTCACTTGTTTTAATACTGGATGAATCAGTGTTTTTGAACAAATCTCTTGAGTGAATGATTCAATGACTCATAAAGACTTCACTTGTTTCATTACTGGCTGAATCAGTGTTTTTGAACAAATCTCTTGAGTGAATGATTCAATGACTCACTCATAAAGACTCCACTTGTTTCATTACTGGCTGAATCAGTGTTTTTGAACAAATCTCTTGAATAAACGATTCAATGACTCACTCATAAAGACTTCACTTGTTTTAATACTGGATGAATCAGTGTTTTTGAACAAATCTCTTGAGTGAATGATTCAATGACTCACTCATAAAGACTTCACTTGTTTCATTACTGGATGAATCAGTGTTTTTGAACAAATCTCTTGAATGAATGATTCAATGACTCACTCATAAAGACGTCACTTGTTTCATTACTGGATGAATCAGCGTTTTTGAACAAATCTCTTGAGTGAATGATTCAATGACTCACTCATAAAGACTTCACTTGTTTCATTACTGGATGAATCAGCGTTTTTGAACAAATCTCTTGAATGAATGATTCAATGACTCACTCATAAAGACGTCACTTGTTTCATTACTGGATGAATCAGCGTTTTTGAACAAATCTTTTGAATGAATGATTCAATGACTCACTCATAAAGACGTCACTTGTTTCATTACTGGATGAATCAGCGTTTTTGAACTAATCTCTTGAGTGAATGATTCAATGACTCATAGAGACTCCATTTGTTTCATTACTGGATGAATCAGTGTTTTTGAACAAATCTCTTGAGTGAATGATCATGGACTATGATCCGTTACACCCTATACTAAATGCAAATGAAATAAAACCATATAATCATGCAAAACAAGCACTCCTGTAGTTTGAGCCCTGCGCTTGGGTTTGAATGAATAAAAGCAATGAGTGAACAGTAAAGGAGAGCCTGTTGAGTTTTTAAAGCATGCCGTGTAAAGTCCCGGAGCGCCGCTGGAGTGTGACCGATGGGTGTGTGTGTGTGTGTGTGTGTGTTCTTGCTCCCTAAGGAGGGCACGTCTGCTGTAAGGCGATGGAGATTCTGCTCGCCGCTGCAGAAACGCCTCACACACACTCACCGCTGCCACACACATCTGATCGTGATGTTTAAGCATGTTCAAATTCATTTGCAGTGTCTGAAAATGCATATGTGGGGTTTTTTTCACGCTATTTTTCCAATTCGTGTGATTTTGAATATTGGTGTTGTTTGCATAACTGTCAGACATGCATGATCTTTAAATTCTTTAACTTGCAGACTTTGTTGTTTTTAATTGTAGGTTACATAAAAATTGACATTGACAAATAATGTGATTTTGAATATTGCTGTCGTTTTTGTAAGGGTCTGTGTTTTGTCTCTTTGTGATTAAACAACTGTAGGCATTTTTTATATTAGGGTAAAATTAATCAAATATAATAACATTATTAGGGATGGGTATCGGGAACCGGAATGTTTGTTTTTGTGAAATGTGAGGACATTCCATAGGCGTAATGGTTTTTATACCGTACAAACCGTATTTTCTATCCCCTTACACTGCCCCTAAACCTACCCATCACACACACACACACCTACCCATCACACACACACACACACACACACACACACACACACACACACACACACACACACACACACACACACACACACACACACACACACTGCCCCTGCCCCTAAACCTAGCCCTCACAGGAGACTGTGCAGTTCACTTTCTGTGAAAAAAAACTTGTTCTGTATGATTTATAAGCATTTTGAAAAGTGAGGACATGGGGAACGTCCTCATATTTCACCCTCTTTTTGTAATACCCATGTCATTATACACATTTGTGTCCTGATATTTCACAAAAACATGCCCACACATTCACTCACTCACACACACTCACACACACACACACACACACACACACACACACACACACACACACACACACACACACACACACACACACACACACACACACACACACACACACACACACACACACACACACACTGAGTCTTTAATAATGCTTGAATATTACATTAGTTAGGCTTGTTGTTTTTATTATGGTATTTTTTTTATACCAATTTATGGTTTTATGGTATTTTTTTGTTTGTTCATGGTATTCCGATTAGACTTAGAATTAGGGATGCACCGGTTGACCGGCCAAAAACCGGAACCGGCCGGTTTTTGCTTCTAGCGCGCGATCGGCAACCGCCCGGTTTCTTTGTATTTTTCTGCCGATTTATCCGGAAGTGCGCCCGCGTGCACATACGCCTATATTGCAATCATTCGCAAACATGTCACTTGTGTGTTACAAACAGAAACTGGAGAACTGAGGAAGAGACGAGATACGCTGAAGGGAATGAAGAGCCGCTTTCCTGCGCGAGCTCACCTCTCCGCCCTGCACAAGTGTAGATAGTGAGCGTTTGTTCAGCTCCGCTTCTCACGTGTTGGATCAGATGAGAACGAAACAGACTAACTTGTGAAAAAGCCAAAATACTTCTTTTTGTAGCCTAAAGAAGAACATGCATGCACTTTAGAAATGAAATACTATCAGTTCTGTAGCCTGTAGGATGATCATTTATATTTGGTAACGGTAATGGTAATGAATAATGGTCATCAGGGCCGGCTCTGTAAATCTGGGGGCCCTAAGCAGGATAATTTTGGGGCCCTGCCTTGCAGTGAATAATGGAGTATTGCACCGCAAACCAGCAACTGTATACAATCTAACACTTACACATTTCATCTGTATATCTTTTAACATGATTGCCTACAATTATTTTACTGCTTATTAAAGTACACTCACTGAAACAGTAAAAGTAAAGATTACAGATTTGCAAATTTCTTTCATACATAAGGTCAATTTGTTGTAAACAAATAAATATTAATAATTTAGCATTAACAATATATAGCTAACTTACAACATTAGCCACAGTGGTATGCGGCTCGCTATGCTCTACTGAAGCAGCAGTAGAGTCGCCTCCTCCAGCTGTTGAGATTACAATAGAATTAATAATAAATACAGTATGCAGAGTAGATAAAACACATTCATTTTAAATATTAAAGTACAATTAGACAACATAGTGAATTATGATTATAAAACGAAATTTTTTATTGGCAAGAGGAAAATTAGCTATGTTGAAGTTGCGCACAAAACTATTCAAAAGAAAGGCATTGGGAAATATTTCCTTGTGTCATCTCTGGTGTCGGCCTCCTGAAATGTTTCTCCACAACCACCAAAATATTTAAGAATGGCTCCTCCTGAGAAAGTGACATTTAGTTTTTTACAATTATGTTAAGGGTAAATTAAAAGAAATCCAATGTTAAATTATATTATTTAATTAATGGTTGATTAACTCTTACATACTGTTCATATTTTAAACCTTCACAGCATGGAGTGAGATATTTTTTACCTTTTATGATTACATACAGTAATACATTCACTGTAAAAAAAAAGCAGGTCCCCAATTGAAAATGTTCTAGTGAGCGATCACATCTAAAATTTTCAGTTGGCCAAATTAAATTTCTTGAATTTTAATTGAATTAAATTGCATCAATTCACATTAATTCAATTTGGCCAACTGAAAAATTTAGATGTGATCGCTCACTACACTCTAAAAAAAAAAAAAGGTTCTATACGGCACCAAAAATAGTTATTGGCTCGTAATCATAGGGGAACCTTTTTTAGTGCTATATAGCACCAATTTTGGTGCTTCAGTGGTTCTTCAGCGGTTCTTCAGAGATTCTTCACCGGTTCTTTGACTAAGGTATAGCACCTCTGAAGAACCACTGAAGCACCAAAATTGGTGCTATATAGCACTAAAAAAGGTTCCCCTATGATTACGAGACTTTTTTTTTAGAGTGTAGGGGAACCTTTTTTAGTACTATATAGCACCATTTTTGGTGCTTCAGTGGTTCTTCAGCGGTTCTTCAGTGGTTCTTCAGCGGTTCTTCAGTGGTTCTTCAGCGGTTCTTCAGAGGTTCTTCACCGGTTCTTTGACTAAGGTGCTATATAGCACCTCTGAAGAACCACTGAAGCACCAAAATTGGTGCTATATAGCACTAAAAAAGGTTCCCTTATGATTACGAGACTTTTTTTTTAGAGTGTATGATTACGAGCCAAGAACTATTTTTGGTGCCATATAGAACCTTTTTTTTTTTAGAGTGTACCAGTGAAATTAAATAAAACCAAAGTATATAATTGTTCCAAAATGTTAAATCAAATAATGTTTAGTGCAACGAAAAAAAACTAAGATGCTACAGCAGGTGCTTTTTAAATCAAATTAAGTCAATGTAATTTTAAGGTAAAATAAAAGGTAACACTTTAGAATAATGGTCATTAGTTAACATTAGTTAATGTATTAACTAACATGAACTAACCATGAGCAGTACATTTGTTACTGTATTTGTTCATCTTTGTTAACGTTAGTTAATATAAATCCAGCTGTTCATGGTTTGTTCATGTTAGTTCACAGTGCATTAACTAATGTTAACGAGATTTTAATAATGCATTAGTAAATGTTGAAATTAACATTAACAAAATTAATAAACGCTTTATAAGTGCAGTTCATTATTAGTTAATGTTAACTAATTTAGTTAACCAATATTAACTAATGACCATTATTCTAAAGTGTTACCAAATAAAAATGATCATCCTATAGCAGGGTTTTTCCTGGGTCAAAAATGGTCTTCGGTGGTTTCTGACAGACATTGTCATCCACACACACAGTAAAGAACTCTACCTACGTGATGAGCGCAACACTGACAATACATGTAAAATAAATGCAAAGAAACTTTTGTAATTTTTGCTTATCTTATTTTGACATCTGATATTATGTATGATCTCTACCTTGATGTTTGTTTCTTTTGATCCTCATTTTTTACACTATTTAATGATAATTGTTTTGGTATAATCATATCAATATTAAAAAGTAGCATAAAAAATTAATAAATAGCCTAATTTTCTACCATATACAATTTAGTAAAATTATCAGCTAGCTAACAACTTTGTTCTGGTCTCACCTCACTCCAGTCTAAACTAAATTATATTTCACTACACATTGTCAACATAAATAAGCTGAATGACTGTGGATGATTAAACTAATTCTTACTATTCACTCTTGCTGAATTGGGTAAGCACACTTGTGTTCTCATTTCAGAGGAGTTCTGAGTAAATTAATAAAGTGGTTCGTTAGTTCAAGTGTTGGACGGATCAGTTGTTCTAACCAGTCGTTAAAATGATTCGGTTCAAATGAGTCATTGGTTCGCGAATCGGATATTAGCAGACGCGTTGTGTGTGCAGATGAAGCTGAGCTGAACAAACGCTCACTATCTGCACTTGTGCAGGGCGCGGAGAGGTAGGCTCGCGCAGGAAAGCGGCTCTTCCTCAGTTCTCCAGTTTCCGTTTGTAACACACAAGTGACATGTTTGCGAATGATTGCAATATAGGCGTATGTGCACGCGGGCGCACTTCCGGATAAATCGGCAGAAAAATACAAAGAAAACCGGCCGGTTGCCGATCGCGCGCTAGAAGCAAAAACCGGCCGGTTCCGGTTTTTGGCCGGTCAACCGGTGCATCCCTAGTCTCTACGCGGTCTGTAGCCCAGAGCTGGGGCCGACGGCTGGACCATAGCGCAAGCAATGTTGATTCAGCATAATCGACGGACAGCTAACGTTATGCTGCGTTCACACCAAACGCAAATAGAGTGTCTGGCGCGAGTGATTTGATTTCAATGTTAAGTCAATGGAAAGGCGCATTGACGAGCGTCTGGAGGTCCCGCGGCGCGGAAGGCGCTTTTCGCGCGGTGCGAATGACGCGAATTGAAGCTGTGTCTCATTTCATTTAATTTTGAAGGCTGCATCCTCTGGAGGACACATCCTGTGAAGGATGCGGTATACGGAGTGTCCTTAATCAGAATTAAACGAGACGTCCTCCGTAGGACACACAGGCAGGAAGTATCACGTTGCTATGCCAACACGTTCACAGTGGAGTTGCGCTCTCACACCAGTTATATGAATGAAAATTATTTATAACTTGAAAATGACTATGAAATGTTTTGCCTTGACAGCAAAGTACTGTTCTAAATGTAAAACAAAAAAACAAAACAAAAAAATCACAACACTTGTAATCCTGTTTACCACAACTATCTATTTGAGTTATATACAGCTTAAAAATAAAAACAAGCTTTAAACTACTTAAGTTTAAACACCACATTTCGCTTGCATGTATATCTGCCGGCGGCGCCATTTTTTCAAATAATATTTAAAAAACATGATGGTAGTTAATGGCGACGCAAAGAATTGTGGGTTATCTGCAGCAACGAAGGATACATCTCATGCACACTCAGAATTCCTGAATAGAAGGGCGCATTTGAAGGTCGCATTCGGAGTGTCCTACTTACTTTTTTGAAATGAGACGGCCTTCAGACGCATGCAGCCTTCAAATGCGCCCTCCGGAGGATGCAGCCTTCTGAAATGAGACACAGCTTGATAAACTGCGGCGACGCTGGCGAGTGCAATCTGTAGTTAGGGGGCCCCCTAGTGGCGGCGGGGCTCTAAGCAGCCGCTTAGTTCGCTTATAGGGAGAGCCGGCTCTGATGGTCATTAGTTAACTACATTAGTTAACATTAACTAATAATGAACTGCACTTATAAAGCGTTTATTTATCTTTGTTAATTTCAACATTTACTAATGAGAGATATCTGCATTATTAAAATCTCGTTAACATTAGTTAATGCACTGTGAACTAACATGAACAAAACATGAACAGCTGGATTTATATTAACTAACGTTAACAAAGATGAACAAATACAGTAACAAATGTACTGCTCATAGTTAGTTCATGTTAGTTAATACATTAACTAATGTTAACTAATGACCATTATTCTAAAGTGTTACCTTTTATTTTACCTTAAAATTACATTGACTTAATTTGATTTAAAAAGCACCTGCTGTAGCATCTTAGTTTTTTTCGTTGCACTAAACATTATTTGATTTAACATTTTGGAACAATTATATACTTTGGTTTTATTTAATTTCACTGGTAAAGACTTTTTTTTCTTTACACTGAATTTAAAAACAAATGCTGATTTAAGTAACGTCTTTGTTTGGATTGCAGAATATGCAGTTGTTGCCTTTAATTTCACCTTTCAGCCTTTAATTTCCAATTCAATGTCCTGTTAATTTCAGATCGCGGACTTGTTTTCATTAGCCAAAAGCCAATTTAGCCTGTTAAAAACCAAATAAACATCTTGTTCATGTATACTTTCATTACTTTATTGTGTAAAAAAAAAAATCGGAAATCGGTATCGGAATCGGCCAGTTTTCTTGAAAAAAATCGGTATCGGAATCGGCCATGTAAAATCATGATCGGTGCATCACTACTTAGAATAAATGTGAATGATATCCGAGGTTTTTTTTTTTTACCTGATTGGAATCAAAATTAGTGATCAATAAGCAGAATCGTGAAAATTCAAACGATACCCAACCCTAGTATTGTGCATTTCTCCTCATCACTGTTTGATCATTTTAATGCAACCTGAATTGTTGTTCTTGACCGGAATCAGAAAATTGTGTGCGCTTCCCAACCCTAAACATTATGATGTTGGTAATGTTAAATGTTGATCTATATATCATCTCTCATATCTGGGTTGAGTGACAAAAAATGCACTTGAATGAAATCTAAACACTCAGAGAAACTAGATTTCCTGATGCATTAACACGAGTGTTGCTTTCCAGTGACTCCTCAACACACTAATGAAGTGTTGAATCCACTGACTGTGTGTGTGTGTGTGTGTGTGTGTTTCAGGATGTGCCTTTCTAACGTACTGTGCCAGAGAGTCAGCGCTGAAGGCCCAGAGCGCTCTCCACGAACAAAAGACTCTACCCGGGGTAAGAGCCGGATTATTTCTGCTTTCTCTTCCTCTCTCTCAGCCGGGTCTCACTCGTTCTCCTGAACTCATAATCAAACTATCACTAATAATGCCAAGCTCTGATTGGCTGACAGGCTGTTCCTGGTTCCGTCTGATTCCTTCATGTTCATTATTAATGAGGGGCAACATCTGACTTTTGAACATAAGGATTTAAAGAAGCTCGTCTTGTTTTCTTTGGATGCGTTCACAGATCGGATTTTCTTATTGGATGTGAAATGCAGAAAATGAAGACAATTAAACATCATAATGTGTACAAGATTTAAAATATAAGTGAAAGGGAAGTTGTGCTCGTCTTTTCTTCTCTATTGTGCCGTATATCGAGTGAATCGCTTTGCAAACAAGAACAAATGTAGGGCGGGGCTTGATTGTGTCTGTGGGGAATTGATTGGATGGTTGTGGTTTGCTATTGGTGGATCTCGTGTGAGTGACAGGTGGCCCCGCCCTCGTCATCAGAGAAGAGATTAAGTTATTCTGACTCAAGATTATTAACACAATAACGATGTGCGCCGCCGATAAATCACGGCAATAATCCATGAAAAATATTGATTTCATGGTGACTTTAAATGTGAGATCCAGATTATGTTTGAGGTCTGGATTTGAACATCTAATAGTTTAGTTCCCGTCTCTATGAAGACATTTTCATGCTGACTTTAATATACATTAGGTTTGCTTTGAACAGTGACAGTAGAAGTTGCAATTTCATATAAATACATATCATGATACTATGAAATTTAGTGGTGCATGCATGAATGCAACCTCACCGAAGTGAAACTTAGCGCTTCGTCTCTCGGTGCGAGCGTGCTGTCTCTCTCTCTGCTTCCTTCCTGTGCGTCTGACAGATGTATTATGAATAGGCTGAGCTGGATGTGTGGATGTATTCCCAAGGTTCTGCTCTTCCCGGGAGAGTGATCACTGTCCAAACCTGCAGGGAGAAAGTCCGTGTGACAGGAAGAGAAAGACTCGCGTCTCTGCACTAGATCGATCATCTGTTTGCAGTCCTGATGAATCTCGAGGGCAATTACCATCTTCAGCTCGACCAGAGGAGAGAAATGTGACTCCGAAAACAGCTCGTTTCGATATTGAGTGACCTGTGATGTCACACGGGCAAAAACATTTGCATATCGCCAATGAATTGCCGTTCAGCCACTTGACGTTCGCTTTGACGTGTCCAGTTTAATTGAAAAATAAGCATTTTCATTTATTCATACGTGGTTGCAACTACATTTAGTTCAACATTTTAAGTGCCATTGTCTAAAATTGTCACCCCCTTTTTGAGAATACACATAAAAATGCACTTAACTTAAAGGGCTGTTATTCAAGAATGCTTTGGAATATAGACCTAAGGTCTTGTTTTAAAGCAGACACTCGGCAGATTATTGCTGAAGTGCAATTCAGAATATGAAAGTATGAACAAGTTATGGAAGTCTAAATTGACTGTAAATAAAAAATACTGTACTAAATATTTTTTATTTTATATAAAATATATATTTTACAAAAAGGTTTTAATCTAAAATTACTATAAAATCAAATCCATATGTCTAACCAAGTTGTGTTCCAAATTTGAAGTTGATATCACAAAAATTGAAGTTCCCATGAGATTTTGTTTAGGCGCTGTACCAAAAATAGCCACCGGGTGTCATTCAAATTCCATTGATTGTTTTTTTGATGCATTTTCTTCTAAATTTCTGTCCAAATGTCACTTCCATCACAAAATGGTCACCAAATATGGAACCTTGAGACTCAGACCTTTCCGATGAAATGTGTTTTGTCAAGATTAGAAAAGATTTTGATTATAAAGTAGTTCAAATAAATGTAATATGAAACATCCCACTAGGGGAGGAGCCCGCTAGAAGAATTTAGAGTACCTTTTCCATGGTAACGAAACGTCCGATTTAAAAACTGTTTTCACAGGATGAATTTTAAGCTTTCGAATGAGACCTAATTTATGATAATTACTAAAATATAGGATACGAAAAAAAGGCGATCAAAAAAAGAGTGCCAGGTGTCCCGCCAGCGGGACGGTGACAGTAAAAGAAAATGTTTTATTGGCTGAAATTTCAAAGACGTTCAGTTATTATGCTTTCAATTTTGTATCTTCTTGACAAAAAAAAAAAAAAAAAAGTGTATCATTTTGAATAGAGGTTGATGATATTTAATATCCCTTGGTAAATAAATATTCAATAATTTGAGCATGGAGCCACATTATATCTATATAGGGCCTTTAAAATTAAGGTTACAAAAGAAAAGTTTATGAAGAATGAGAATATAGAAGGATATATAGATATATTTAATACTTTTAGAGTTACATTCACAATATTGATAACAGGAATGTTCAATTGTGTTGATAGAAAAAAAAAACGAGATTCTAATTTGTTGTTCAGAAAATGTGTGACCATTGCAAATGTGTACCAGTTTACTCATGGAGCCACATTGAGATCCCCATATCTCTGGAAATTATTGGGCCTTAAAAATTAAGAAACCACAAGTGAAAAGTGTTTTAAGAATTGTAATCTAAAAGGATATTACGGTATGTTCGAAATTAGTTACAGGCGCGCAAACTTTGATCAAAAAACACAAGAAGTGCTTTTTTCCCATGTTTGAACGCTCACCGTTAGGATATAATGCAACAGAGATTGATAAAGTCAACAGATTTACCTAATAGATCTGTCAATCTCTGTGTGAAAATAAAATAATGATGCTGCCATCTTTCTAAAGCCATTTTTACACCCCTGTGAAAATTGTAATTCTGACCCTCACTACAAAATATTGAATTACATTTAAGACAAGACGCTACATGTGAATAGGGATTTTTTTTTAAATTACAAGTTATCACTGTGAAACTTCTCCAGTTTATTACTGGCATAAACATAAGGAAAAAATGCATTACAAGTTTTGTGTAAATGAATGGTTTAATATGCAAACGAGGCCTTAAATACTTAAATATACGCTCATTTGCATACATTTCCAAAAACGAAATCTGGAAATTGGAAAGGACCATGTTTAAAATTCTTCGTTGTATTTGTTGACATATTAGATGAGAGTGTTTTAACAGAGGTGATTCTCGGTATCTGATTTTGTGCTTTAGTAAATTAGCGAATACTGACAATAGCCTTAAAAAATCAATTTCCGCCATGTTTTTTGGAGTTAAAGGATCTATAACTCAGGATAGGAATGATATATCAACAAATCCCTCTGGAAAAGCCTTCAGAATATAGTTCAGTATAAGACTAGGCCTTTAAAGTTTTATATTGTATAATTTCATACGTTTCTATGAAAACCCCCCAAACTACAAACAAAATATATATTCAGATCATTAATATCAGTAGTGTATAATATTTAAAACACATGGAAATTGATAAATGAATAGATTTTTAATAGCAAACACAAACAACAGTCACACACACAGCTGTCCCTGTTTGTTGTATATGTCCATCTATAACTATTTGAATCGAATTCTGACGGGGTTTCGTCGTCTAATCTGTTGTTGTTTACTTTCTTTTTCTAGCTCTTGCTACTTGGTCTTTCCTGTGAGCGTTTATGAGCTGATTTCGGCATTGTCTGCAGTATTTTCTCTCAGACGGAGAATACACACGGAAGCGGCAGCTCATATCACATAGTGAGAAATTCACAGAAACCAATCAGATGTAGTTTTCGGCTGCAAATTTTCGTGGTGGGTTAGTTCTACAAAGGAAATGTCCATATTTGGATTAGACAGCGCTGTGTGTGAGACTGAGAGCTTTATAATGAGACCAATCATGGCATGTTTCTGTGAATATATGCTCGCGCTAGAATGATAACTTTTGATGATTTCGGGGCAGAAATCTAAAGGCGCACGGTTACAAAATATAATGAAATAACCGCCTTAATGTGCAATGTTGACATTTTTTTTATTTTGACATGAAAGCTTACATGATACAGCAAACTATCTCAAAATCTCAAAATTGAAAATTGACGATGTTTTCACCTGCCGTGTCTCGCCTTAAAATTTTATTTTTTCTTCATTTCTTTCTGTTGGTCTTTCTTCAGAAACAAAATTACAAAATAAAAAATCTGAGCCGGGGAAGTTTCTGAAATGTGGTTGATTTTGACACGGAATGACCCAAATGTGTTTGTCCGAGAGCCTTTTATACACACACTTAACTGCAGATACTGAATTGATGACGCAGACCAACTAGTAGCGATGAAAGCAGGAGTCACACACTGATCTGATCAACTCCGACAGACTTGTTTGTTGGTGTGAATCGGGCTTAACATTTTTTAAATGTAACTACTTGTTTAGGAATGTCCCGAGAACATCTAAAAGTAACATTCTCATAATGTTTGCCAAATGTCTACGTTTGCGCAACGTGCTTTGAACGTTCAGAAATAACTTAAAGGGTTAGTTCACCCAATAATGAAAATTCTGTCATTAATTACTTACCCTCATGTGGTTGGACACCCGTCAGACCTCCGTTCATCTTCGGAACACAAATGAAGATATTTTAGTGTAAATCTGATGCTCTGAAAGGCCTCCATTGGCTCAATGCACTTTACACTCTCAAGACCCTTAAAAGGCACTAAAGACGTCGATACAAAGTCCATCTCACTACAGTGGTTCTAAAATAACTTCATGAAACAATGAGAATAGTTTTAGTGCGCAAAAAAACCCTAAATAACGACTTACATAGTGATGACGATTTCAAAACACGGCATCATGAAGCTTCGAAGCGTTATGAATCAGTGAGTCGAATCATGATTCGGATCGCGTGTCAAACCGCCAAACTGCTGAAATTTGGCGATCCAAACTGCTGAATCGACTCACTGATTCATAACGCTTCGAAGCTTCATGAGGCCGTGTTTTGAAATCGTCATCACTATATAAGTCGTTATTTAGGGTTTTTTTGCGCACAAAAACTATTCTCGTCTTCATAAAGTTATTTTAGAACCACTGTAGTGAGATGGACTTTGTAACGACGTCTTTAGTGTCTTTTAAGGGTCTTGAGAGTGTAAAGTGCAATTGAGCCAATGGAGGCCTTTCAGAGCATCAGATTTACACTAAAATATCTTCATTTGTGTTCCGAAGATAAACAGAGGTCTGACGGGTGTCCAACGACATGAGGGTCAGTCATTAATGACAGAATTTTCATTTTTGGGTGAACTAGCCCTTTAATGTGAGCATTAGCAGGACTTTCGTAGAACAAAGCTGGGAAGACTGAGCTCTGATCTGAGGTGAGGTTGGTCTCTGTATCAGACCAAACACATTAGTGAGCGCGCTCAGAGGTCACACTGCTCTTTTATCCTCCAGTGACCCGCAATTTGTCCAGAGAGTGAAATTTGTCACAATGAGGAACACCTGCTGCGACAAACATGAAACCGAGAGAGAGAGAAATCACGTTCATCTCTCTCTTCTCTTCATCTTTTTAATGAATTCTTTGAAAGTCGGACGGTCCGCTGGGAAGCCGGTCAGTGACCTTCTGATGGTAAATATCGGACAGCTCTTGAAATGTCATCAACAGTTTACACATGCAAGTGAAATATGAGATTAGTAGGAAATTACAAATTACAAAAATAGTGTTTTGTAAACTAATCTAGATTAAGTCAATTTCAGGATTTGTAAAAAATGCCAAATATGCCAACATTTTCATACCCCTTTGTGTGATATATAACCCTGGGGAGTTAACAGAAATACTGTGAATGTAATACTTGAATTTAAAGTTTAACCTGCGCCCCTATTTTTGAGAATTTTCTGAAAACGACATACCCAAATGAAAATATCTGCAGCTCTTAAACCCTATGGTCTATATCCATAAATCTGTTCTTATTTTAAACTTGTTGTTACTAGGGCTGTCAAAAGATTAATCGCGATTAATCGCATCCAAAATAAAAGTTTGTGTTTACATAATATATGTGTGTGTACTCAGTTAATTTTATTTATATATAAATACACACACAAGCATGTATATATTTAAGAAAAAATATTATTTTTATATATAAAACATTTATATTTATATATATTATAGATGTGTGTGTGTGTATTTATATATAAATAATAATTAACAGAGTACACACACATATATTATGTAAACACAAACTTTTATTTTGGATGCGATTAATCGCGATTAATCTTTTTGACAGCTCTAGTTGTTACCCAAAAGTCATACTAACTCAAAGTAAAATGGGAACAGAGTAAAACAAGGTCAAATATACTTGTAAGTGACTCGCGTTGTTTTTATTGAAATTCACTTTGGGAAAAAATTAGGAGACTTTAATGTTAAGAGCCTGAAAATAACCTAAATATAAAACTGGATGTCCAATCATGTTTTAAGTCAAATTTGAGGATGATACTCTCAGTAATGTAGCTTCTGTAAGTTTTTATGTCAAGAAAAGTCCAGGCGTCCTTTCAAAAAGGCCCTTTATTTCAGAACATTTGTAATTGTAAAGAGTAGTTTTTCATTCAAATAAATCTGCAATAAACTGATCATTATAATGGATATACAAGCAACTCTTTACAGAATTTACAAAGTGTAAAAAACTCATTTAGTTGAGTCAGTCATAAACTGCGTGTGTGCGCAAAACTGGCAGGTATTCATTCCATGCTTACAAAAACACTGCGCAAGATAATGCCTTTTGATTGGTTACTACGTCCATCAATCAAAGCTTTGCTGGCAAGGCATTGGCTAGGCATTGACTGCCTTTATCCAATGAAAGCCTTGGGCGCTTTGACGGACACCTGGTGGAGCCAGTAATGTGCTTCCTTTATATAACGACTCGTCAGAAAGCCTGTTATTGAAGGAGAGAGACCTGGGAGGGTTCATATTACGCGGAAGAGTCTAAGGGCGCTTTCACACACACCTTGTTTGGTCCGGATTTTCAGACTTTTAAGTTTGGTCCGAATTAAAATGACAGGTGTGAAACCTCCCCCTAACCACGGTCCGGACCAAACAGACGAAATCTGGTCCGACGAAAAGAGGTCGTCTCAGTCCGGATCAAACTGAACAAAGGTTCGGTTCGTTTCTAGTGTGAAAGCATTTTCTGTACGGTTCGGACTTTCAGACCATTTACAGGAAGTTCCTGTTTATGTTTAATATTATAATGTTATTTTAAAATTTCATCTAGGCTACACTGATAATGAAAAGTGAAAAGATGCGCAATATGTCAGAAGACAGAAGGTCAGAAATGATTTTGAAAGAAATTTTGTATGATTTTGCTTAGAAAGCCTTTCTTTAATGTGAATTTCGTTTTGTATAAATTGTATCTTAATTTTAATCAACGTTTAATCAGATAATTGCCTGGATTTAATAAATAAGAAGCAAATAGTCTAAAGCAGACAATAATCGTGGGAGCGATCACATGCTTTGCACATGAACTGGAGCGCGTCTCAAATAAACCAGACTACTCGTCTCACACACATGAGAAATATGTGAATATAAAGCTTGAAATGTCCACTTTTAAACTTAACGAAAAGAAAATAGTCCAACAATGCCCACTGTTCAATAGTGGCAACGATATGCAAGGATGGATAGGCAAAAGTGTGTCATGTACAGTTCTTTAGTGCGCTCGCATAATTGCAATGTGAAACCAAACCAAAACTAACCGAATGTGTAAAATGTATCAAAATATGAACTTCGGTTCGGACCTTGGTGCGGACTTTCAGGTGTGAAAACGCCCTAAGCTGGTGGGGAGATCGCAAGAATACTGATTAGAATCGATATTTCATTGAAAATGGACATGATTGATTAGTGTAACTCAAAATGCTCATGTAAACAAAGGAGGATTTTTTGTTTTTTCCCCTATTTCTTCGTTGTTTTGGATTAAAAAGTGGGATGCATTTTGAAGAGTGGACTGTTACACAGAGATTTATGCTGGCGTTTTTGGGATTTGTCCGATCTGATCTGAACGACAGGAGATGAAATGAGGGATGAAATGATGAGTACTGCGTTTGTTATGCTAATGTTTACATGGCCGGTCCTCTAGCATTTCCTTTAACCCTTTCCTCTCTGGTGTATTTATTGCAAAAACAATAAATCTTGAGTGTTTTAGCTTTCAAATGATGCATAGTTTGTGATGGTTGATTGAATATTTTGTATAAAACAAAAGTAAATGAAAGTACAGACTTCCGTCAGCCCACGATCCGCTGCGGGTTATCTAAAACTTCTGCTCACATGTACCAAACAAAACATCTGGATATATAAAGGTTTATCATCTTCAAAATGGAGAACATTGATCATTATCTGTCAGAAATGATTTAAACCGAGTAAAATCAACACAATCAAACGTTAATATGAGCTCTCGTGTCACTTCTGAAATGTTGAGAAGTCAATTCAAGCGGATGTGAGTCGTGTGTAAGAGTCTTTTATTTTGACAGGTGTTTCTCTCACACTCTTCCTGATTCTTTCCGTTTATTTCCTGTGTGTCAGTTCATGTTTTATCTGATTAGTTTGTGAATGTACAGCCATTCAGATTAGGTTGTGTTGTCATGATGTCATTTCCCGTTGGCTTTAGAGTGATTGGTCACATGACAAATGTTTGTTCATGAGGTTGAGATTGAATACTATGGAGATATAAACGGATAGAGACATATTTTGGAATAAACTCTCATTGAGCGCTTCATGTTGAATGTGGCAGATTTGGTGAGTATTCATTGTTCCCTGTCATGCTTTTGTGCTGTCATCATCTCTGCTATTGCGTTTTTACTCATTTTATATATATATATATATATATATATATATATAAGCATGAGACTTGGCAGTTGCAGTCTGACTACATAAATAGTCAAGAAACAGATGTTTGGAAGTAGAGATGCTCAATATATCAGCCCACATATCGGTATCGGTCAATATATGTTCATTTTTAATGTTGTCATATCGGCCCGATATGAAAATGTGGCCGATATATTAAATCTGTTAAATAAGACGTTGGTCAGTCACTTCAGTCAAATCACGATGATCTATACTAGTGTCTGTGAATATTAAACCGCAAAGACTGTTTAAATATGAATCCTGTGTGTTTCTGTTTCTGAAAAAAAAAATCTAAAATCTCTTGTCATAAACTCACACACACACACACACACACACACACACACACACACACACACACTGAATCTCGTGGTGTTTTTCAGCCTCTGCGGCCTCAATATGAGGACATGAACGCATCTCCAGTCATTTTTCATTCGACAAAATCTCTCGTCACACACACACACACACACACACACACACACACACACACACACACACACACACACACACACACACACACACACACACACACACACACACACACACACAACAATGTTTGCAGTATGTTGTACAGTAGAATTTAGCTACGTCTCAGTGTAATAATAGTACATATGCATTTAATTTATACAGTGAGAAATATGCAGTGTTATTTAACATTAAACCTACTTAAAAAGCACTCTTTATTTCATATTTTCTGTTGTGTGTGTATATATATTTATGTTGGCCTGCTGAATGTTATATATAGATCCAGTCTATGTTCATTAGAAATTATTTGATAATGCAGCAATAAACCAGCTAGTAGGCTATAAGTTAATGTATGTTTTTTTTATTTGCTGATTTAAAACATGATCAAAACACTCTATTTTAATGACAAAATTTCATATAAGAGGGCAAGTGACAAATATCGGTATCGGAATCGTCCAATAATTGTTTGTTAAAATCGGTATCGGCCCCAAAAACTCCTACGTGTGCATCCCTAGTTCAGAGCAGTCATATAGACTACATTATATGATGATGAGAACATTATGATTGTGTGTTTGGGACATTGGATTTTAATGGTGAGATTTTTGTTTTTGTAATCAAGCTCTCAAAAATTAGTACATACTTTTGAGTGTGGGACGCATTACTTCATCATCTTTAACGGACTGCCCTGTCAATCATCCTCACAGTTAAAACCCTCCACATTCAGTTTCATTTCATTTCTGAGCATTTGTAATTCCAGTAGGAAATGAATATAATAGGTCAGAGCCCAATAAAACCCGCCCGGGCTACATTAATAACTCTCAATATTTAGACACTTGATGAGCGTCGTCTTTAAATACATAAATGTAAAATTACTTATTTAATCAATATTGTGTGTCACCTGAGAGCAACAGCAGACAGAAGAGAGAGTTTATAGTCTCAGTGCTGTTCAAGTCAACCATCACTAATGCTGTCATTACCACACCAACGCCAACGCCACGTCTATATACCAACACAACGCCCTAGCAACCACGTAGCAACCGCCCACCACACTTAAAAATGGCCACACATGCATTGACTTCAGGATATGATATCAAACACTCAGAGAGACTTCCACTTGTTGAAGACGTCACAAACATCCTGGAATCCAAATAATAATAATTCAATAAATAATATTTAGGATTATTTATTTATTTATTTTTCAGCACACTTATATTTTAAAATGTAATCAAATGCCTAATTTTAAGACCGTTACAGTTATTTTAAATTGTGCATATTTTATATAATTTATATTTTTGATTTTAGGGTCAGATTTGTTTGGTGTGTGTGTGTGTGAGTGAGTGTGAGTGTGTGTGTGTGTGTGTGTGTGTGTGTGTGTGTGTGTGTGTGTGTGTGTGTGTGAGAGAGTGTGTGTGTGAGAGAGTGTGTGAGAGAGAGTGTGTGTGTGTGTGTGTGTAAACTTCCATCCATCTAGCCCAAAAACCGGATGCTAACGGCTTGGTCAAAAGGAATTCTGCGTGTAAGCCTTTTCAGCATTTTGGTGAAGTTCTCTTAATTTATTGATATCTCATTTCAAATCTGACTCCATTAATAATTGTATCTTTTATGTGACTCCATAAAGTGTGTTACGTTTAGAGTTTATCAGCTGATTTTAAGATTAGTTGCGATTTAATTTAGATCGTTGATTTTCCTTGTATCTTCCTAGTTTTCATATTCGTTCCTCGAGAGACTCAAAATCGCAGAGAAACAGATGCTTCCGGACGCGCGTTCACGGACACAAAATGGTTACTTCTGATCAGAGGTGGAAAGAGTAACAAAATATTCTACTCAAGTAAAAGTACTATTACTTCAATTAAATTTTACTTAAGTAGAAGTAAAAGTACTTGTCTAAAAATGTACTCAAGTAAAAGTAAAAAGTAGTTCATTTAAAATGTACTCAGAGTAAAAGTTACTGAGTTACTTTTTTAACAGCGGGGTCGGGAACTCTCTCGTGTAGGGTTGTGTTAGAATGAGATTTTCACGATATGAAAACCTCAGTTTCACAGCATCACGGTATTAATTATTTAATAAATAAACTGTATTATTATCACCAGTTAAAATGGCTTTAAATTAATGAAAACTGATTTTTTATTTTGGTTGAACAAATGATTTATTATAACAAACTTGAAACCATTTGTTTGTTTTGTTTTTTATGAACATTTCAATAAAACATGTCTAATGAACTAAATTAAATAAATTATTATTAATTAGATTAACAACTTTAAGAATAATAGTTTTTATTTTTATTTTTATGATTTAATACAAATACATTACCAAAACGGTGGTAATCAAATAAAAATATATTCTTAAACAATGTTTAAATTATGTAATATTATTATTGTTGTTATTATTATTTATTGTAGGCCTACAATAGTAATATATTTCTGTCACAATTTCATCTAGTTAAACCGTTTATTTTGACGGGTTTTAGTGACCTATTTCAGTGACGATCTGTTTCAGAGTGTATTTGATAATGGCTTTTAATCAAATAAAATCATGAAAATGTGCATTAGGGGGTCTCAGATCAGCTCTGAAATGTTCATATGTCCATGTCCAAATATGTTTTTTGAGACGTTAAACACCACGAGCATCGCGTAGGCTACTTAAGTATGTTGGCTAGTAGACGAAACGCCGCTGCTCATTCACACAGAGACAGAATAAACAGATGATCATATATTCATATAGCAGTGTTTTGGGCTTTAATATTCACACACCATGTCGCGATTTGATTTATTGTACAGCTCTACTGTCGATGTATTCATTCATCCATCAGTTTGCGTGTTTTACGTGACATCTGCGTTATACTGTACATTAAATTGTCATGTCAGGATTCCGGGATTCCCTCTGCATCACAGAAAACATTCGGCCTTAAATTATAAACGTACCTTTATCTGGACAGAGGGATGGCGTTCCCGAACATGTTCTATGTGTTCCCTCTTTTGCATCAACATGTTTTTGTGCTAATTTGATATCCTCAAGGACAACATCCGGCTATTTTTCATCTATATCCAAATGATTTCCACTCTATCCAGGGGTTCTTGACGGCGTTTCGTTTTCAGGTGTGTCTGACGTCCGTCTCCATCTTTTTGTGATTTTTGCGTTCGTTCTCCCGCTCTTCAATTCAATGCAGTCGTTTCCGGATCGCGTTTACCCCCCTTTGTATTATTTATTTTTACTCAGTAACAGATGTGGTTTAAAATGTAGCGAAGTACAATACTTCAAACAAACATACTTAAGTAAAAGTAAAATTACAGATTTTTAAAACTACTTAAAAAAGTAGAAGTACACAGAAAAACTACTCAATTACAGTAACACGAGTAAATGTAATTCGTTACTTTCCACCTCTGCTTCTGATATTAGTCAGAGGATGCAGAGTGGATATTTTACCTTTAAGTGGTTGCCCATGCTCACTCAACAAAAAGTGTAATTTTAGTCATATCCACGGTCTACAATTTGCTAATCCAGCGATAGTCAGAAATCGGAATATCGCGCACGCTGCGCCCCATGCTTCAGTCGTTAGGGTTGGGCATCGTTTTGATTTGAACGATTCTGATTCCGATTCCGATTCTTAGTTTCGATTACGGTTCTTTTCGATTCTCGATTCCGATTCTTTGAGGGGTGGAGTCACAACATGTCACAGAGGAAAATTGTATTTTGATTCAATAATGAGTTTTAGTTTTGGGACTTTCTCCGCTGGCATTTTCACTTGCTTTGCTGCAAAAGTGAATGGAGTTTCACACCGAGTCCCGGCTTAACAATAGCATTAACAGCAGTCATTAGGACTGCTTCTAGCGTGGGCAATTTGTGTATAGCTACATTTATCTACGAGGGGGAAAATCATTTCAGTAACGTTGTTGTTCACCACAATTCGCAATTTGGTCAAGGGCTTTGTTATTACACTACAATCACTTACCTGATTATGACGAGGTGGGATAATGTTAGTTCACCCTGAAATGAAAAATAAAGCCATCTTTTACTCACCCAGCTGTTGTTCAAATGCGCGTGTTCCTGTGTGTGCGCACTCCAAGCCGCAGTAGCCTCGTGCAATATTGACAACCGGTACACAATATTCACTTAAGGAGGTTATATTATTAGTATTATTTCTTATCATGTACGTTATAGAAAAGACGAGAATTGAGCTTTG
>JARQWZ010001770.1:210000-252500 GCA_033150135.1 Gobio occitaniae
TTCTTCAGTGGTTCTTCAGCGGTTCTTCAGTGGTTCTTCAGCGGTTCTTCAGTGGTTCTTCAGTGGTTCTTCAGCGGTTCTTCAGCTGTTCTTCAGTGGTTCTTCAGTGGTTCTTCAGCGGTTCTTCAGTGGTTCTTCAGCGGTTCTTCAGTGGTTCTTCAGTGGTTCTTCAGCGGTTCTTCATCAGCGGTTCTTCAGTGGTTCTTCAGCGGTTCTTCAGCGGTTCTTCAGCGGTTCTTCGGTGGTTCTTCAGTGGTTCTTCAGCGGTTCTTCAGCGGTTCTTCAGTGGTTCTTCAGCGGTTCTTCAGTGGTTCTTCAGCGGTTCTTCATCAGCGGTTCTTCAGCGGTTCTTCAGTGGTTCTTCAGCGGTTCTTCAGTGGTTCTTCAGCGGTTCTTCAGCGGTTCTTCAGTGGTTCTTCATCAGCGGTTCTTCAGTGGTTCTTAAGCGGTTCTTCATCAGCGGTTCTTCAGCGGTTCTTCAGCGGTTCTTCAGCGGTTCTTCAGAGGTGCTTCAGTGGTTCTTCAGCGGTTCTTCAGCGGTTCTTCAGCGGTTCTTCAGCGGTTCTTCATCAGTGGTTCTTCAGCGGTTCTTCAGCGGTTCTTCAGCGGTTCTTCAGCGGTTCTTCAGCGGTTCTTCAGAGGTGCTTCAGTGGTTCTTCAGCGGTTCTTCAGAGGTGCTTCAGTGGTTCTTCAGCGGTTCTTCAGAGGTGCTTCAGTGGTTCTTCAGTGGTTCTTCAGAGGTGCTTCAGTGATTCTTCAGCGGTTCTTCAGAGGTGCTTCAGTGGTTCTTCAGCGGTTCTTCATCAGCGGTTCTTCAGCGGTTCTTCAGTGGTTCTTCAGCGGTTCTTCAGAGGTGCTTCAGTGGTTCTTCAATGGTTCTTCAGAGGTGCTTCAGGGGTTCTTCAGCGGTTCTTCATCAGCGGTTCTTCATCAGCGGTTCTTCATCAGCGGTTCTTCAGTGGTTCTTCAGAGGTTCTTCAGTGGTTCTTCAGAGGTGCTTCAGTGGTTCTTCAGCGGTTCTTCATCAGCGGTTCTTCATCAGCGGTTCTTCATCAGCGGTTCTTCATCAGCGGTTCTTCAGCGGTTCTTCAGTGGTTCTTCAGTGGTTCTTCAGAGGTGCTTCAGTGGTTCTTCAGCGGTTCTTCAGAGGTGCTTCAGTGGTTCTTCAGTGGTTCTTCAGTGGTTCTTCATCAGCGGTTCTTCAGCGGTTCTTCAGCGGTTCTTCAGTGGTTCTTCAGCGGTTCTTCAGAGGTGCTTCAGTGGTTCTTCAGTGGTTCTTCAGAAGTGCTTCAGTGGTTCTTCAGTGGTTCTTCAGTGGTTCTTCATCAGCGGTTCTTCAGCGGTTCTTCAGTGGTTCTTCAGCGGTTCTTCAGCGGTTCTTCAGAGGTTCTTCAGCGGTTCTTCAGAGTTGTGGTGCTTCAGTGGTTCTTCAGAGGTTCTTCAGTGGTTCTTCAGAGGTTCTTCAGAGGTTCTTCAGAGGTTCTTCAGCGGTTCTTCAGCGGTTCTTCAGAGTTGTGGTGCTTCAGTGGTTCTTCAGCGGTTCTTCAGAGGTACTATATAGCACCTTAGTCAAAGAACCGGTGAAGAACCTCTGAAGAACCTCTGAAGAACCTCTGTAGAACCACTGAAGCACCACAATTGGTGCTATATAGCACTAAAAAAGGTTCCCCTATGATTACGAGCCAAGAACCATTTTTGATGCCATATAGAACCTTTTTTTTTGGAGTGTACGTTTAGGCTAACTCTAATTATTTAAAACATTAATGTGCCTCATTGATCAATTGATCATTCTTGTTTTATTATGGAATATTGCTGTGTTTATACTAAATAATTCATCCATGCACATCGTTATTGTGTTAATAATCTTGAATCAGAATAACTTCATCTCTTCTCTGAAGACGAGGGCGGGGCCACCTGTCACTCACACGAGATCCACCAATAGCAAACCACAGCCATCCAATCAATTCCCCACAGACACAATCTAGCCCCGCCCGACATTTGTTCTTGTTTGTGAAGCGATTCACTCGATATACGGCACAATAGTCTGTTTCATGTGGCGTCTCTTATACTCAAAGTGAGCAGTAATTGTGTGAGTGAAGGAAAGTGATGTTTCTTATGTGGCGTTCACACCGGACGCGATTCGCGCAAATAATTTGCGCTAATCGCGCGAAGGTGGACTCTTGAACATTTTGAGTTTACTCGCTTCATTCGAGCATGACATTCACTGCACAACACGCGAATTCGCCTCATGGGCGGGGCTTCTGCCAGCAGCTCGTCTCGTTGTGAAATGGCTGACATGGGCTGTGTTTACACGTCTTTTTTGTTAAATTCTACTGTTAATGTGTGACAAAACGTAGTTTTAAGACTTTTTCAGTCGATAATGTAGTTGTTTAAAGCTCAGATCTGTGGTTTATTTATATAAAGAGAGTGCCTATTTGAACAGTTTATCTGGCGTTTTCGGAGTTGTGAGCTCCAGTGGATCAGCGGCGCTCAGCGCTCATTAACCCGGTGAGAGCAGACTTTCCTCGGCCAGTTCTTCTGCCGCTGGCTCTGATGTCTCTGTGGCGTCTCCAGCTATAATTCGTCTTGTAACGGCCGATCTTTGGTCTCATGGATCTATAATTTGTTCCCTGGCAAATCGTTTAGGCTGAGGGCAAAGAGAAGTTTCATTACTTTATATTTTTAGGCTATAACTGTACGTTGCAGTTGTAACTTTAGCCTACTAGCACTGACTTTGAATGTTTGACTGAATTGTTTGCTTTATTTCATGTATAGCTTATTATACCTTTTACTTATACGTTTGTATTATTGATCATACATAAACTTGCATTTAAAGCTACACTATGTAAGTTTTCCGTCCGCTAGAAGTTGCCTGTTCAAAACAAAGGCGTAGTTTGATGACGGCACGTTTGAGCGCAGAATCTTGGGACATGTGGTCTTCACCTCACAGCCGGTGGAAAACAGTCAGGATAGGACTCGGGCAGAAATCATGTTCATGGATGCGATTATTAACATTACTGTAGTATGAAGCAGAGCAGGAGCGAGTGTTGTGGAGCTGAGCAAGGCCGCAGGAGCGATTGAAGAGCGGGACTGTTATTATGGCATAGTCGCCGGCGGGACTTTTATTATGACACAGTTGCCGGCGGCACTTCCTCTTTTCCAGTCATGAGTATGAGGTAACGCAACTCTGTTTATCGTATTAGATATATCTAAGTGTGTTGAAAAGGAAGTTATGACGTTCGCTCGGCGGCTGCTATGACACTTGTTCACACTGCAGTGAGAGTAAAGTGTTTCACTGAATAAAACCGGAGACCGAGGGTGACGCAGATATGACGCAATCGACAGGCGACTCCCTCACACACATAGCTCACACGTCCCGGCTCCTTGGGTAAAATAGCAATTTCTCACGATTTACAAATAGTTGAAAACATTTGGGATATTCTAAGTACTCAACTGAACAAAATATATAACACTGGCCTAGTGGTTTCTGGATATTTTACTGCAAAAATCCTACATAGTTCACCTTTAACAAAAAGAGACTGTGTTGTGTTTCATGTCATTTAATGTTATCACAGTGATAATCATATTGTCTGAACCAGATATTAATATACAGATTTTCTCCTCATTGTTGTCACTACTAGAGCAAGCTCCTGATTGGTTAACGCGGCGCGAAATATACGCCAAAGTTCAGATTTTTCAACTTGAGCGTTTCGAATGCCATTTCGCGTCTCTGCATTGACTTAACATGTAAATCACTCGCGTGAATCGCGTCCGGTGTGAACGCACCATTAAAGGGGCAGCATCTAATTCTCAAATAATCAAGAATAGTGATGGAAAACCAAATGACCTGCACAAAGACATGTGTGCATGTGTCTTCTTTCCTCCATCCCTCTCTCCTCGACCTCTTTCCCGAAGCGGCTGATTTGACAGACGTGTATCTGAGTGATTGTCAGCTCTCCGACTGGTGGCCAGCGGCCCGAGTGTGTAATCCGTGAGCTGTGATTGGCTGGCAGATTGATGGGTGGACAGACGTGTCTTTGAGGTCTTGTGGAACGGCTGTCAGCGTCCCGACGTTTGTCCCCTGGAGGATTCGGGAATGCTGGGAGAGGGCAATGGAGTCTCTCTCTCTCTCTCTCTCTCTCTCTCTCTCTCTCTCTCTCTCTCTCTCTCTCTCTCTCTCTCTCTCGCAGGGCCGCTATTAGTGCGGCGAAGCTCCCAAACAGACACATCTGCCCGCTAAAGCGCATCGGCTCGCTCACCTGCTGTCTGTCTCACGTTAACGTGATGACATCCGGCCACTCCGCGTTTGACTCCGCTGTCAAAATATGACGTGAGCTCAGGCTGAAATTAAATTTGTCCCTCTACAGTTGGCATATGACTGCCCGTCTCCATGCGCCCGCGTCTCCTCGGCTGATGTTCAATCACGCTGATGCGATCCGCCGGCTCACCGGGACAAATGACCTCTCAGAGCGAAACACATCCAAGAAACCTTCAGAGGTGGAGAGCCACGATTTAGTCGGCGTAAGAGGAGCGCAAAAGGAGATGAAATATGTGTTTTATTATGTGATAGTGTTGCAAAGACGAATTTCTGTACAGGACTAAGCTAAACAAACAAACAAATGCAGCGCATTAGTTTTCTAGATTCCATTTTAATGGTCTAATTCAATTTTAAAAGTGAAAGAAAATGGTGTAATTAATTTAAATTAATAATTTGTTTACATTTTAACAATAAAAGTGACCTATTTATTTTTAGAAATTCTTTTATGATTTAATTGAGATTTATTATCAAAAACAATCTAATGGTAATCTAATCAATGCATAACTTTGACAATTTAATTCATATTTTGAAATGCAATCAAATGAAATTTGAACAAGATTTACTATTAAAACATGGACAAAAATTGTGTGATATTCCTTAAAATACGATTTAATAATAAATTATTAGTATTATTATTATTACTTTGAAAAGTAAATTCTACTGTACAATAGTAATATACTTCTGTCACAATTTCTTCAAGTTGAACCAAACTTTTATTTTGGCGGGTTGTGGTGAAGAGCGTTGAGTTTGTGTGTGTATCCGCCGTTAGTTTTCGAACTTTTATTTTGACGGGTTGTGGTGAAGAGCGTTGAGTTTGTGTGTGTATCCCCTGAAAGTTTTCTGAACTTTTATTTTGGCGGGTTGTGATGAAGAGCGTTGAGTTTGTGTGTGTATCTGCTGATAGTTTTCTGAACTTTTATTTTGGCGGGTTGTGATGAAGAGCGTTGAGTTTGTGTGTGTATCTGCTGATAGTTTTCGGAACTTTTATTTTGGCGGGTTGTGGTGAAGAGCGTTGAGTTTGTGTGTGTATCCGCTGATAGTTTTCTGGACTTTTAGAAATGCACAGCATTAATAACTACTGGGACTGTCCTATACATAACACTAATGAGAATATTTCTGTTCTAAAACGTAGTGAATCCTCTGGGTTTAGTTGTTTTTCAGCGCGCTGTTGTGGGAAGCGTCAACAACGCATTCTGACCAGCACAGTCAAGTTCGCTTGTGCATTCGCGTCATTTTAAGCATATGTAAGTCGTAATATTACGTTTTTGTAGTATAAACATCTGATTAAAGTCATATAGGATGTGTTTGGTTAAGTCAATAACCCGCAGTGCTTCACTGTACCGGTGATCATCTTCAGCTTCAGCTCTCAAACAGGGGAAGAGCATCCACAGGAGTTATAACCCTTCACCTATGCGGGATTTTGTGCTAATATAAGTTGTAATATTATATTTATTTTGTATAAATATCTGATTGTTCTCATATATGATGCGTTTAGTTGTTAATTAAACTTCTAAGCGCTTCAGTTTATGGTTGTTCGTTCATTCTCTCCAGCTTCAGCGCGCTCTCAAACAGCAACATTATTCCTAATAGACTAGACTAATATTACAGATGTTTACTATTACTGTAATATTAAAAAAAATTTTTTTTTCAAAAACACAGAAGCATTATTTTTTATAATTATTTTTATAATTAATAATTAATAATTATTTTATAATAATTTTATAATAATTTTATATTATTGTCCTCGCATCATTTCCATCAACAATATGGTTTGATTAAAACCATTTCTTTATTGTCTGTGCGGAGGTTATTTCATGCACATTCTTATTCTTTATTATGCAGCCTCAGTAATGCTGTTCAATTACTTGTTTGCATTATTTAGGTATATTATTTTTATTTTTTAGACAATATAATTTTTGGTAACATTTTACAAATAAGGTCTCATTTTATTAATGCATTAACTATCATGAACAAACCGAGAGCAATAACCTTTGTTTCTTTTAGTAATAAAATGTTTGTGTTTTGTAACAGTCCATTCACAGTTCAGACCTAATGTTAAAAGACACAATATGTTGAGATTAACATGAACTAAAATTAATAAATCCTGTTGAAGTATTGTTCATTCATTGTTGGTTAACTAATACTAACAAAAATTAAACCTTATTGTAAAGTGTCAAAAAAAAATGTTGGCCATAGGAGTGTAAAATTAATTTGAAAAGGTAAGGAATCTCACACTGGTTCAAATAGGCTACTGTAGTGTATAGGTTTGATTTATGTTGAAGTGTTTGGGACATTAGGGCTTTTAATGGTGAGCCTTTTGTTTTTGTAATCAGGCTCTCAGAGTTTATTAAAATTTGTATTTAGATTTATCGGCCAATATATCGGTTATCGGCTTTCAAATATTAAGAATTATCGGTTATCGTATCGGCCAAAATGTTCATATCGGTGCATCCCTAATTACAATGTAAGCTGAATTGATTTGATTAAATACAGTAAAAAATATTAAATATTACAATGTAAGCTGAATTTGATTAAAAATACAGTAAAACATGAAATATTACAATGCAAGCTCAATTTATCTGATTAAAAATACAGTAAAAATATGAAATATTACAATGTAAGCTCAATTTATCTGATTAAAAATACAGTAAAAATATGAAATATTACTCCAGTGTAGATCATACGTTTTTTATATGAATATATAGTAAAGTGTAATTTATATCCAGTGATCAAATCTGAATTTATCATCATTACTCCAGTCTTCAGTGTCACATGACCCTTCACTAATCATTCTCATAGTACGATCTGATGCTCAACACACATTCATAAAAGTATGAATTTCTTTCAGAAAAAGTGTGTGTGTGTGTGTGTGTATGTGTGTGTGTGTGCTCGTTTCACATCATCATATCATGTCGGACTCCAGACTGGTTCTGTCAGGCCAGCATTATCCTGTGATTGAGCAGAGATAGAGCAGGTCACACACACACACACACACACACACACACACACACACACACACACACACACACACAGGTCCACTGAGGTCAACAGCACAGGAAGGACGAGCTGATGATGTCACACACTGGGCCTGGTTTTGCCCAGATCTCGCCCAGATCTCGCCCAGATCTCGCCCAGATCTCGCCCAGATCTCGCCCAGATCTCGCCGGGCTCTGGTTGTGTGAGGAGACTGAAGGACTTCATTCAGACTCTGGCAGATGCAGATGTTTGAGGCTCACACACACTCACCAACACTCCTCTAGATCTCTGATTAGAAACGGTTATGATCGTTTACAGTCCTGGTGAATGTAAAAGAGCAGCTTTTCATCATTTAAATCTATACTGAAGTCATTTAGAGTCATTTACCTCAGATGCTCCACGCTGACTCGAAACACGCTCTCGCAGAATTTGAAGAGCAGCAGCATCTCCTTAAATTCATGTTTATGCTAATGTCTGGTTCTCTGATGTGATTAGTCGTCTGCTCTCCGTGGAAACGCCTGCTAATTACTCTGTGCTTTGTTTATTATTAAGAGAGAGAGAGAGAGAGAGAGAGAGAGAGAGAGAGAGAGAGAGAGAGAGAGAGAGAGAGAGAATGACTCCAGAGATGTGTTCAGTGGTTAAAGTGGGTTTGAACAAGTGTGTTTGACCCCGCAGGGCCACCGTATGGCCACACACACACACACACAGAGGACAAATTACATTTCTGACTTCAGTTTAGTGAGACTAACATGACTCATTTTGTATCATTTTTAATCATTTTTTTATTTTTTGTATAATTTTTTTGCTAATTAATTTTGAATCATTATCAATCATTCATAAATCATTATCTTATTATTTATGAATATTATGAATCACTATGAATAATTTAAGTACTTATTAATATATATATATATATATATATTAGATTAGATTAGATTCAACTTTATTGTCATTACACAAGTACAAGGCAACGAAATGCAGTTTAGGTCTAACCAGAAGTGCAATAGCAGCAAGTGCAGGATATACAACGTTTGCATAAGTGCAGGACATGGATATGTACTGAGTATATATAAATATATCTATAAATAGAGAGATGGTTATTACTATAAACAGAATTTACAGGTGAATATGTACAGTGAATAATATACAGATGGCTTTTACTATAAACAGAATTTACTGGTGGATATGTACTATGAATATAATATAATATACAGATGGCTATTACTATAAACAGAATTTTACAGATAGAGGTATACAATGATATGTTAGGCTAAAATGAGGAATATAGCAGTGGATTAAGGTAGTGCAATAAATTATGGACAGAAGCTATCCGAAAAAAAAAAAGTGTAAAGTGCAGTGGAAAGTGGTTGCATATTACAGTTAGAAGTACGGTGCAAAATGCAAATGTAAACAGTTGGTACTGTAAAAACAGTCGGCAGTGCAAATGAGCATAATCCAGTTACGGTATGGTAGTGCAAAATGCATAAGTAAACAGTTACTGTAATAAACAGTCGGTAGTGCAAATAACAAAGTGAAGGCGGATGTGAGGTAGGAGAGTTATCAGTTTATGAGGGAAGTGGATCAACGGGGGTTTGAGTTCAGTAAAGAGACAGCTCTGGGGAAAAAACTGTTCTTTAGTCTGCTGGTCCTGGTCCGGTGGATCCTGAAACGCCTGCCGGAGGGCAGGAGAGAAAACAGTCTGTGGGCTGGGTGAGAGGAGTCCTTGAGGATGCTGGAGCTCGATGCAGACAGCGTTTCCTCTGGATGTGCTCGATGGCAGGCAGTGGAGTCCCTGTGATGCGCTGGGCAGTTTTCACCACCCGCTGCAGTGCCTTGCGCACCGCAACAGAGCAGCTCCCATACCACACTGCCACACAGTTGGTCAGGATGCTTTCTATTGCGCAGCGATAGAAGTTCACCAGGATAGCCGAGGAGAGCTGATTCTTCCTCAGTGTCCTCAGGAAGAAGAGGCGCTGGTGAGCCTTCTTGACCAGGCTGGAGGTGTTGGTCGCCCACGACATGTCCGCCGAGATGTGGATCCCCAGGAACTTGAAACTGGAGACACGTTCAACAGCCATTCCATTGATGTGGATGGTGTCGTGTGTGCCTCTTGACTCCTTCCTGAAGTCCACGATGAGCTCCTTCGTTTTGGTGGTGTTGAGGAGCAGGTTATTTTCGGTGCACCATGTGGCCAGGTGCTGGATCTCCTCCCTGTAGGCAGTCTCATCGTTGTTGCTGATGAGCCCAATCACCGTAGTGTCGTCCGCAAACTTGACGATAGAATTAGATCCATACACAGGCTTGCAGTCGGCGGTGAAGAGGGAGTAGAGAAACGGGCTTAGCACACAGCCCTGTGGTACGCCAGTGTTGAGTGTGATGGATGTGGAGCAGGTGAATCCTGAACGAACATTCTGGGGTCTGTCAGTTAGGAAGTCCAAAATCCAGTTACACATTGAGGTATTGATGCCCAGGTCTCCAAGTTTGGCTATTAACTTAGTTGGGATGACAGTGTTGAATGCTGAGCTGAAGTCAACAAACAGCATGCGTGCGTAAGTGTTCTTATTGTCCAGGTGAGTGAGCACAGAGTGGAGTGCCATGGAAACGGCATCCTCTGTGCTCCTATTGCTGCGGTAGGCAAACTGGTGTGAGTCCAATGTGGATGGTAGAGAGTCTTTTAGGTGCTCCAGGACCAGCCGCTCAAAGCACTTCATGACGATGGGTGTGAGTGCTACAGGGCGGTAGTCATTAGGGCACCTCGGGTTAGAGTGTTTTGGCACTGGCACAATGGAGGTGCGTTTAAAGCATGTTGGTACAGCTGCTTGGGCAAGAGACAGGTTGAAAATGTCTGTAAAAACCTCAGCGAGCTGCTCCGCACATGCCCTGAGAACACGTCCAGGGATGTTGTCTGGTCCAGCAGCCTTGTGTGCGCTGATCCGGCTCAGTGCCTTGCAGACATCTGTGGAGGAGAGTGTGATTGGTGGGTCAGCTGAGGGTTTGAGCTTGGTGGCAGTTTCTCTGTTGTCTCTTTCAAAGCGAGCATAAAAGTGGTTTAGCTCGTTCAGGAAGTTGACATCAGTGGCTGCGGGGGTGGAGTGGGTGGGTTTGTAATCACTGATGGCCTGAATGCCCTGCCACATGCGTCGAGGGTCAGAGTTGGAAAAGTGTCCCTCTATCTTTAGCTTATAGCAGTGCTTGGCCTTTTTGATGCCCCTCTTCAGGTTAGCTCTGGATGTACTGTAGGCTTGTGCATCTCCTGATCTGAAGGCAGTATTGCGTGACTTCAGCAGGAGTCGAACTTCCCTGTTCATCCAAGGCTTCTGATTAGGGTATGTGGTGATCTGTTTCTGGGTTGTAACACTGTCAATGGTGGTATTGATATGATCCAATACAGAGGAAGTGAATGAGTCAATGTCCGTGTGAGCGCCACTGGTGGCTTGAGAAGCAAACACACTCCAGTCTGTGTGTAGAAACCTTTCCTGGAGTGTGGAATCTGCCCCCGCAGGCCACACCTTGATGATATATATATAAATAATTATTAATAGAATAATCTTTTAATCATTCTAACTGATTATAAATAATTTGTAGTTATTTTTGAATCATTATGAATCAGTTTTTTTTATAATTATGAATCGGATTTTAATCATGTATGATTATGAATAATTTGTACATATTTGTTTATCATTATGAATCATTTTAAATAATTGTTGAATCTTTATGAATATTATGAATCACTATGAATAATTATGAATATTTTTTAAATAATTATTGAATATTTTTTTAATAATTATGAATGATTATTCATCTTTTAATCATTCTAAATTATTATGAATTATTTTATGTATGTATTATTATTTAATTATTTTTTAATCATTTTTTATATTATTATAAATCATAATTTTTTTTGAATCTTTATAAATATTAAGAATAATTATGAATAATATTTGAATCATTTTTGAATCATTTTGAATCATTATGAATCATATTATAATCATGTATGATTGGGAATCATTTTTAGATTATTTTTTTTTAATCATTATGAATAATTTTTTTTTTTAAATAATGTATTAATCATTATGAATCATTTTGTCTTTTGTGAAATGTCTCAACCCTTCACAGACAGATTTGTCCTCAAAAACACACACACACACACACACACACACACACACACACACACACACACACACACACACACACACACACACACACACACACACACACACACACACACACACACACACACACACACACACACACACACAGATTGACTGTTCATCACTGAGCTCAAGATTGAGTCTGTCGGGTTTATTGATTTATAGTTGAGTCTCAGTTGTTTCTCAGATCTTCCTGTCATCACTGGACACACTAGGCGCTTTAATGAGGAAGTGTGTGTGTGTGTGTGCGCTCGAGAGTCTTCTTGCGTAAGGTTTGACTGGAGGTTTGTCTCATCATCGCTGACAGAGTGAGCGGTTTGAAGATGTAGATTTGAGATCTCGGAGTGTTGGCGTTCTGTCCATGTCTCAGTGTTGAAGACACACAGACGCAGTAATGGAGACGGTGGGTGTTTTGAGCTATTTAAAACTCTCCTTCTAAAGTTTAATGGAGGAAGGATGAGCTCATCCAAACCATAATGAGATCATCATCAAAGCCTTTTAATGATTTCCATTTAATGCTTCTATTCTATCTCTTTAATGTCTCATTTGTTTCTTCTAGACAAGAGCAAAAGTCTCGTCCTCGTCAGATGACTCTCACCTGTAGATCTCAACAATGTCTCTGATCAAATAATTATTTTATGTCTCTCACTATTTCGGGCTGGGTATTGACACAAATTTCACGATTTGATTCGATTTCGATTCACAAGCATTATCAATTATTTTGTATATATATATATAAGGTTGGGATGCTCGATATTATCAGTCCGACATCAGAATTGGCCGATAAACGCTTAAAATATAGAAATCAGCATCGGTCAATATGACAAAATGATGCCGATATGATAACGTGTTGATCTGCGCCTGCAATAACTCATGTGTGCAAGGAGTAGTGATAAGATGAAAACAAGCAAATACATTGCATTTATATTGACATTTTTTATTAAAACCTTGAATTTGTGAATGCACGTTCAGAAGGACGACCGTCAACAGTGACTCCGCACACTGAAAAATGTACATACTTGGAAATCTTAGACTTTGTTTCATATCAATAGTAACAAAGCACAAAGATTATTGTTAATTATTGGATGGGAGGTACGGTGACGCATTGCTGCCACATACATGATATTTTTCTCCATTCAATTATGTCGTAATAACGAGAAGTTAAGTCGTTTTAACAACATCTTTTCTCGTAATAACGACGTGTCATTAAAACGACATGTTGTTCTTGTTAAAACGACATATTTTCTCCTAATAAGGACATGTTTTGTACAGTGATGTGTACAAATTATACATTTATCCACATTAGAGAATTCATATAGCCTATGTGCCTTTGTCACACTTCCATGTTTGAAAAGCAGAAGCTCACCGTATAGGCAGTGCCCATAGCACTAAAGTGTTGTAATTTATTATTATTGATGTAGCCTAGAGTTCATAACAGATAGCCATGGGTAAGGTGCCTTGGACCGCTCATGATTAGCCTCAGTGGCGTAACTTTAACCTTGTAGCCTGAACGGACCCTATAATTCATAACTATCTATAGGCCTACTGTAATTAAGACATGTTCAAGAAATGAAACAGAAAGGCAAGGCAAGTTTATTTGTATAGCACATTTCATACACAGTGGCAATTCAAAGTGCTTCACACAGAAATTAAATTAAAATAGTCATAGGTGAATAAAATTAAATAAAACATGTATAGTATAGTAGTATAACACAGTTTAAATAGGAATTAAAATAAATAAAAATAAAGATGAAATCCCCTATCTGGAGTGGAAGAAAATGGAGAGTCAGGTTTACTATAAAAATATTTGTCAGGTAACTGTGCGTTTAAACATTACCCTTACAGACAAATCTTCCTGGACAGGAACACCAGGGCTATCTCTACTTTGTTTGACCGTCAGAGCGGATCTACACGGATCTACGCGGATCTAAGACGATATATTCTAGTTTCAGCCCTACTCAAAGGCCGAGGAAACAGGCCAGTCAATCCATTCCTGACGTTCTTGGTTTGCTTCTTATTTATTAAATATCCAGGCAATTAGTTGATGAAACCTTGATCAAAATTAAGATAAAATGTACACAAAACGAAATTCACTTTAAAGAAAGACTTTCTACAAAACAAAACTCAATGAAGTGATGAGAAGAGATGATTTTTACGCTGAGCTTGCTTCTGCTTTTCAATGTGGATAAATACATATTTTGTACACTATACAAAACATGTCCTTATTAGGAGAAACTATGTTGTTTTAACGAGAAAAATATCGTTTTAACGTCATAATATCTCGTTATTACGGCATAATTGCATGGAAAAAATATGTATGGCGGCATGCGTCACCATAGGGAGGTGCTATAATGTCCCGTTCATTCATCAACTGAGAACAGGATAGACTAATCAATCGATATCGGTTCGTGAAAATGAGAATCGATGCAAATCCAGCCCTACACAATATTAAGAGAAACATCTGAGACAACGCTGTGCTTGAGTGACAGGAAGTGTGTTTTCCCATCATGCCTCTCTGCAGGCGGCCGACAGGAGGGATGTTTGTTACTCAGACCGGCTGCTGTTCCGCATCTGTTTATCTCCATGACCTGAAACACTGTCTAATGCAAACGTTTGCTCAAGTTAGTTCAAGTTAAAGATTATTAGGGCTTGCTTGACAATATCACTTAAAGGGATAGTTCGCTCAAAAGTGAAAATTAGCCCATAATTTACTCACCCCCAAGACATCCAAGGTGTATCCTACTTTCAGACGAATAAAATCTGAGTTATATTACAAAAGTCCAGGCTAATCCAAGCATTAGAATTGGATTCATAGTTGCTCTGTTTTTGAAGTCATAAAAACTGCATCTGTCCATCATATAACTGCTCCACACGGCTCTGGGGTGTTAATAAAGGCCTTCTGAAGCGAATCGACACGTTTGTGTAAGAAAAATATCCATATTTTTAACTTTATCAAGTAAACTTTCGGCCGACCGCCTTCTGTGGAAAAGTGTTGAATGTTGAAAGTGAAACTCAAGATGCGTTCATGACGTCATGACGTTAGTCTTTCCATCGGTAGGGGAACTTTCAACACTTTCTCCATAAATTGAATAGGGAATGCGGTCGGTCGAAAGTTTAATTGATAAAGTTTTAAATATGGATATTTTTCTTACACAAACGCATCGATTCGCTTCAGAAGGCCTTTATTAACACCCCAGAGCCGTGTGGAGCAGTTATATGATGGACAGATGCACTTTTTATGACTTCAAAAACAGAGCAACTATGAATCCAATTCTAATGCTTGGATTAGCCTGGACTTTTGTAATATAACTCAGATTTTATTCATCTGAAAGAAGAATGTTATACACACCTCGGATGACTTGAGGGTGAGTAAATTATGGGCTAATTTTCATTTTTGGGTGAACTATCCCATTAAATACTAAGAATCAATCTTTCAGTGCTGTTTTTAGTTGATGCCTGACATCCAATAATCGCAATGCTTTTGATACTCAAACTCAACAAAGACTCGGCTTTCAAATTCTGTCAATTTTATCACTAAATTAAAATGTTTGGTGACAGATCGCCTCAAGAGAGGATAACTTTGATAAAAACATGAACTATATTACATATCCACGATCATTTTTACTTAACCTGCTAGTAATGACTTGTTTATTTAATGTTTGAATAAATAAAGTTATTACAGGGACTGTTTACATTTCTCCAACTTCAAATTCGAGCAGTTATAATATATATGTTTCTAATACATAAAACATACAAAGTTTTTATTTTTTGCGTTTTGATTGTATCTAAAAGTAAATAGCAATTAAATTGAGTTGTTTGGACTTGGTTGTTAATTTTAACCTTTAATATTATAATAGAAATGTGTGTCCCTGTACAGTTTACAGCTTTAGTTGAGGATGGAATCAAGAGCTGAATTGGAATTGATTGGTGAAATCTGTGTCTGATTATGTTTGTAGCATGAGCTTTGAATCAGGTATGTTCGTTTTGCAGTTTTTCTGCTTTTATGATATTTCATGACTGAGCCTCATCAAAGCGTTTGACTGAAACTCTCTCAAATATGAGGCGGCTAATGAAGCGTTTTAATGATCGACCGCCCTCGCGACGGCCCGTAAGACGGAGAGAGAGATTTCTCTTCCTCCAGGTGTTTTCCTGCAGGGTCTCCGTCTCCTCTTGGGAAACACATCAGTGTCAAGCATCGCTGTCGTCGCTCACAGCTCACCGGGTGTGTGTGTGTGTGTGTGTGTGTGTGTGCTGTAAACAAACAGAGGGAGGTCGAGACGCAGACTCATTAGTGGTTGTGGCTGCGCAGTGATCAGGTCTGAAACACACACACACACACACACACACACACACACACCTGCTGAACATAATCTTCAGCCCTTGTCCTGCTCTGGAAGAATCCAGGATAAACCAACATGAATTCCATGCTGGTTTATGCTGGTCTTACTGGTTTCGCTATGGTCTTGTGGGGTTGGGTGTGAGTAGACCAGTTGTCTGTATGCAAGCAGTGTTTTGGGGACATTGTTTCTGCTTGCATATTTCTATTTTTGACACATTAATGATATAAAGGAAAAACAAAATAAGATTGAAACGTATTCATATTGAAACAATATGATTTATTGAAAAGTATAATTATAACTTTGTAAATTCTGTTGACAGTAGAACGGAACATTTTAATTGTTTGAGTTCTGATTATGTTATTAATCAATGTCATCTAAAGTTTTAAACAGTATAAATTCAAACGTTGCAAAGTATCAAAGGATTTGTCTCCTGTTTCAAAGGATCTATTCACAAATTCAAAAAAGCTTGTGTACGTCGCAAAACAAAAACACTTAGAGATATGAAAACAACAAAAAAAGCCTAATAACAGCATCATCATTGACAGTTTGTTCAATGACAGGGTAATGAGAAAAGCTCTTGCAAAGAAAGAGCTATTGGTAATGAAAGCTCAGAATTTAAAGTTGCTGTTTTTAAAGACTTACAAAGGAGATGCTATGAACTTTCAACAATTGTGATAGAGAATTTTATTCAACCAAAGTCAAGCGCCAAGGGCAAACTAAAAGTCACATAATCAAACCAGCATCCCATGTTGGGGACCAGCAAACCATTATCCCATGTTGGGAACCAGCAAACCATTATCCCATGTTGGGGACCAGCAAACCATTATCCCATGTTGGGAACCAGAAACCATTATCCCATGTTGGGAACCAGCAAACCATTATCCCATGTTGGGGACCAGCAAACCATTATCCCATGTTGGGAACCAGAAACCATTATCCCATGTTGGGAACCAGCAAACCATTATCCCATGTTGGGAACCAGCAAACCAGCATCATATGTTGGGAAACCAGCAAACCATTATCCCATGTTGGGAACCAGCAAACCATTATCCCATGTTGGGAACCAGCAAACCAGCATCCCATGTTGGGAACCAGCAAACCAGCATCCCATGTTGGGAACCAGCAAACCATTATCCCATGTTGGGAACCAGCAAACCATTATCCCATGTTGGGAACCAGCAAACCAGCATCCCATGTTGGGAACCAGCAAACCATTATCCCATGTTGGGAACCAGCAAACCAGCATCAAATGTTGGGAACCAGCAAGCCATTATCCCATGTTGGGAACCAGCAAACCATTATCCCATGTTGGGAACCAGCAAACCAGCATCAAATGTTGGGAACCAGCAAGCCATTATCCCATGTTGGGAACCAGCAAACCATTATCCCATGTTGGGGACCAGCAAACCAGCATCATATGTTGGGAACCAGCAAACCAGCATCATATGTTGGGAACCAGCAAACCAGCATCATATGTTGGGAACCAGCAAACCATTATCCCATGTTGGGAACCAGCAAACCATTATCCCATGTTGGGAACAAGCAAACCAGCATCATATGTTGGGAACCAGCAAGCCATTATCCCATGTTGGGAACCAGCAAGCCATTATCCCATGTTGGGGACCGGCAAGCCATTATCCCATGTTGGGAACCAGCAAACCATTATCCCATGTTGGGGACCAGCAAACCAGCATCATATGTTGGGAACCAGCAAACCATTATCCCATGTTGGGAACAAGCAAACCAGCATCATATGTTGGGAACCAGCAAGCCATTATCCCATGTTGGGAACCAGCAAACCATTATCCCATGTTGGGAACCAGCAAACCAGCATCAAATGTTGGGAACCAGCAAGCCATTATCCCATGTTGGGAACCAGCAAACCATTATCCCATGTTGGGAACCAGCAAACCAGCATCAAATGTTGGGAACCAGCAAGCCATTATCCCATGTTGGGAACCAGCAAACCATTATCCCATGTTGGGAACCAGCAAACCAGCATCAAATGTTGGGAACCAGCAAGCCATTATCCCATGTTGGGAACCAGCAAACCATTATCCCATGTTGGGGACCAGCAAACCAGCATCATATGTTGGGAACCAGCAAACCAGCATCATATGTTGGGAACCAGCAAACCAGCATCATATGTTGGGAACCAGCAAACCATTATCCCATGTTGGGAACCAGCAAACCATTATCCCATGTTGGGAACAAGCAAACCAGCATCATATGTTGGGAACCAGCAAGCCATTATCCCATGTTGGGAACCAGCAAGCCATTATCCCATGTTGGGAACCAGCAAGCCATTATCCCATGTTGGGAACCAGCAAGCCATTATCCCATGTTGGGGACCGGCAAGCCATTATCCCATGTTGGGAACCAGCAAGCCATTATCCCATGTTGGGAACCAGCAAACCAGCATCATATGTTGGGAACCAGCAAGCCATTATCCCATGTTGGTAACCAGCAAACCAGCATCATATGTTGGGAACCAGCAAGCCATTATCCCATGTTGGGGACCAGCAAACCATTATCCCATGTTGGGAACCAGCAAACCATTATCCCATGTTGGGAACCAGCAAACCAGCATCATATGTTGGGAACCAGCAAGCCATTATCCCATGTTGGGAACCAGCAAACCATTATCCCATGTTGGGAACCAGCAAGCCATTATCCCATGTTGGGGACCAGCAAACCAGCATCATATGTTGGGAACCAGCAAACCAGCATCATATGTTGGGAACCAGCAAACCATTATCCCATGTTGGGAACCAGCAAACCATTATCCCATGTTGGGAATCAGCAAACCATTATCCCATGTTGGGAACCAGCAAACCAGCATCATATGTTGGGGACCAGCAAACCAGTTTGGTAATTACAATGTAGATCTTGAGTGTGTTTGTGCAAAACTCACTGTTATGATGCTCAGGTGATGTAAGTGGTTGCCAGAGGGTTGCTAGGGATTATAAAAGTGTTCTGTGGTTGCTTTGGTGTTCCTTGTGTTTTTTAAGTGGTTGTGTATTAGTCTCTAACATATTTTCCAGCTGTTTTATAGTATTAGTGGTTTAATCAAATCCCTGTGAGCTCTAGTACTTGTAACTCAGCTGGAAATGTGCTGTAATGAGTCTTACAGATTCTCTGACAGACAAGCAGAGGCAGTTTCCTGTTGTTTTGATTTGTTCATTTCAGCGATGTTGAGGAGTGAAGACACAGAGGAGACTGTCCTCAGCGCTTCACACACAAGATCTCAGACATCAGTGTGTGTGTGTGTGGCTGATATATCATTCACCAAGGTCACTCTCAATTAGGCTATTTGTTGAGCAGAGCTGCGTGGCGCTGGTTTAATCATGCAGACAATGAAGACAACAGCGACAAAAGGGAAATAAATGAGCCTCCCGTGTTCTCATGCAGACATGCAGCTGAACCGCTCCATTTAGCCTAGCGTTTACGAGTCTCCGTCTCCGTCTCCGTCTCTGTCTCCTCACCCTGCCCTTTCCATCATAACAGGATGTTCTTAATAAGTCAGTAGCAGGCACCTGCAGAGGGGGGGGCTTTGGGTGCTCGAGCCCCTGCCCTTTTTCAAAATGAATCAAAAGTGCCCCTCTCAGACAAATATCAATGATAATATCATGGTCAATAAAACTAAATAAATGTGATTATTATAACATGACAATGTATACAATAGTAACGAACGGCTCAAAAGTCGGACAAGTTGCTATCCGGTTGCTATGGGTCGCGTGCGTTTTGATTGACAGCTGATTTTCCTCTGTTCGGAAGCGGCTCTCGAGCCACATATGGTCCTTTCAGAGAGTGTGTGGCCTTACGGGAAAAAAGTAAACCAATATTTTTTTTTCATCCATAATCAGAGCTAATGTGTTGATTTAATTACAAATCTATATATTTTAAAGTATTACACAATTCACCAATGCCCGTTTGTCATGTATATACACCAACCAATCGTGATCTGGCAAAGCAAGTTCAGATTCCATTGGGCGATGTGAAGCGGTCATTTTCTGTTCTTATTCATAAATCGGTTGAAAATGACATGGACAGACGAACTAACGTTTGTGGAACGATTTCCTGCGGTTTGTCTCATTTTATAAATTGCATCACTGACAAAATGGATTTTAACTGACAACAAACAAATCTGCACAAAACCACAGCAGCAAACGTCGCATTAATGGTAAGTGTTAAATTCACTTGTATTTATGTATATTGATACACCGTTTACTATTTCATGAAACTATCAAAGTTAACAAAACCCAAGTGACTGGAGAAATGGTGACGTGAAAGGACTTTATTATACTATTTTTGAATATTATGCAGCATTATGAAAGAAGTCTCTTATGTTCATCAAGCCTGCATTTATTTGATAAAAAACAGCAATATTGCGAAATATTATTAAAATAATGGTTTTCTATTTTAAAATAATTTAAAATATAATTTATTCCTGTGATCACAGCTGGATTTTCAGCATCATTTCTCCACTCTTCAGTGTCACATGATCATTCAGAAATCATTCTAATAAGGATTTAATGTCAATGATGGAAACTGTGATACTCTTTTCAAGATTCTCTGATTAATAAAAAGTTAAAAAGAACATAATGTAATATTTCACAATATTAGGCTACTGTTTTTTTCTGTATTTTTGATTAAATAAATGCAGGCTTGATGAGCATATTGATATATATATATATATATATTGCCCCTTTTTAAATTTGAGCCCCTGCCCCTGACGAACTCTCTCACGGCCCTGGTCAGTAGTGGCAGGTGGGTTGAATTAGTAAGAAAAGGGAATATGTCCAGCAGCGTGTCGAGTGTTAAATGACAGCTGTCATGACAAATAACCAATATTTGTCTGCTGTGACACGGCCTTGAGCACGTTGTGCTTATGAATGCAGCGGTAATAAATTGCAATCTGGAGTCATTTGGGTTAATGAATTATTTCTGCCGGGCAAAACCTGCTAATGTCGCGTTGTCAACTTTAGCACGCAGAGAGTCACATTGCCAGCGGTGTCGCTCATCCACTTAAATCACAAACACTCCTCGCGAACTGCTTAATATGTGGATTAATGGGATTATGAGTGAGATTTCACTGCATATGGCTAATTTAGTTTTTTAGGAATTAACATTTTTATCACTTGTTGCTTTGACCATTTTTACAGCCGTATCAAATATCAAAAATATGTTCTTTGTCTGTATTTCTGTCTTATCTTAGTTGAGAAGCAAAATGAAGGATATTAAGTAGGGCTGTCAAAAGATTAATCGCGATTAATCGCATCCAAAATAAAAGTTTGTGTTTACATAATATATGTGTGTGTATTCTGTTAATTATTATTTATATATAAATACACACACATTCATGTATATATTTAAGAAATATTTGCATGTATATACATTTATATAATCTATAATATATATAAATATAAATGTTTTATATATAAAAATAATATTTTTTTCTTAAATATATACATGCGTGTGTGTGTATTTATAAATAAATAATAATTAACAGAGTACACACACATATATTATGTAAACACAAACTTTTATTTTGGATGCGATTAATCTTTTGACAGCCCTAGTAATAATATTACTTTGTATTTATATTTATATTTATATTTTTTGAGCGAGATGCTAACTGTCTAATCCGATTCAATGATCTATGCTAAGCTATGCTAAAAGTGCCCTTTTGCGTATGGCTAATTGTGTTTTTTAGGAATTAACATTGTCCATTTATCACTTGTTGCTTTGATCATTTTTACAGCCGTATCAAATGATTTGTACGGCAAAAAAATATGTTCTTTCTCTGTATTTCTGTCTTATCTTAGTTGAGAAGCAAAATGAAGGATATTAAGTCTTGTTTTCTAAAAAATAAATCAAAGATATCAGCCAAAATACCTGCCAATGGGTTCAGAAAAATAAACTAAAATCAAAGGGAAAATGAGTTTATTTTTCTGACCCAGTGGCAGATATTTGCTCTTGTTTTAAAGGAACACTCCACTTTTTTTAAAAATAGGCTCATTTTCCGACTCCCCTAGAGTTGAACAGTTGAGTTTGACCGTTTTCGAATCCATTCAGCCGATCTCCGGGTCTGGCGGTAGCACTTTTAGCATAGCTTAGCATAGATCATTGAATCTGATTAGACCATTAGCATCTCGCTCAAAAATGACCAAAGAAATGTTCCTATTTAAAACTTGACTCTTCTGTAGAGAGCGCAATGATATTACACAGCGTCTGAAAATAGGCTAACTTCCGTCAACATGACCAACGTGAACACCGGCTCACACACAGAGAGAGCGCTGGGACTATTTTCAGGCGCTGTGTAATATCATTGCGCCGCTGCACTCATGGGACGGCTCACAGCTCTTGATTATTACGCAGGAATGAGAGTATAGTTCCTAGCCAATCACAATTCTCATTTTCCGTTGGTCTTAGTACACGATGTAAGTTTTAAATAGGAAAAATATCGAAACTCTTTGGTCATTTTTTGAGCGAGATGCTAACGGTCTAATCAGATTCAATGATCTATGCCAGTGTTTCCCAACCGGGGTGCCGCGGCATATATATATATATTATTTTTATTTTTTTCAAATAATACTCTCTTTGTAAACTTTGTTCAATGCATGTGAGTGCTGCTGTATGTTCGAATATGACCAGTCATTTTCACCGTCATCACCCGGGTGTAGCGCCAGAAGATGCGAATGAGAAGTAGCGCGCGCTGTGAGAAAATGTGTCTCTGTGCGCTCATCCGAGAGCGCGCACACGTCTCACAGCGCGCAAATATTGAGTTCTCTTTCAAGTCTCGCTCTTGAATGGACAAACTCACACAAAAAGTATGTCAACGTCCATCTTGAGTATTCTAGCAGACATAGTCTGTATATGCGAGCCTTAGGTCTTAAAGGGGCAGTAGCAATAGGTCTTAAAGGGGCAGTAGCATTAGGCTTAAAGGGGCAGTAGCATTAGGTCTTAAAGGGGCAGTAGCAATAGGTCTTAAAGGGGCAGTAGCATTAGGTCTTAAAGGGGCAGTAGCAATAGGTCTTAAAGGGGCAGTAGCATTAGGTCTTAAAGGGGCAGTAGCATAGGTCTTAAAGGGGCAGTAGCAATAGGTCTTAAAGGGGCAGTAGCATTAGGTCTTAAAGGGGCAGTAGCAATAGGTCTTAAAGGGGCAGTAGCAATAGGTCTTAAAGGGGCAGTAGCAATAGGTCTTAAAGGGGCAGTAGCAATAGGTCTTAAAGGGGCAGTAGCAATAGGTCTTAAAGGGGTAGTAGCAATAGGTCTTAAAGGGGCAGTAGCATTAGGTCTTAAAGGGGCAGTAGCAATAGGTCTTAAAGGGGCAGTAGCAATAGGTCTTAAAGGGGCAGTAGCAATAGGTCTTAAAGGGGCAGTAGCAATAGGTCTTAAAGGGGCAGTAGCATTAGGTCTTAAAGGGGCAGTAGCAATAGGTCTTAAAGGGGCAGTAGCAATAGGTCTTAAAGGGGCAGTAGCATTAGGTCTTAAAGGGGCAGTAGCATTAGGTCTTAAAGGGGCAGTAGCATTAGGTCTTAAAGGGGCAGTAGCATTAGGTCTTAAAGGGGCAGTAGCAATAGGTCTTAAAGGGGCAGTAGCAATAGGTCTTAAAGGGGTAGTAGCAATAGGTCTTAAAGGGGCAGTAGCATTAGGTCTTAAAGGGGCAGTAGCAATAGGTCTTAAAGGGGCAGTAGCAATCAATAGGTCTTAAAGGGGCAGTAGCATTAGGTCTTAAAGGGGCAGTAGCATTAGGTCTTAAAGGGGCAGTAGCATTAGGTCTTAAAGGGGCAGTCGCCTTTACTGCTGTTTGTTTAATGTCAAACAACAAAAGACAAGGACATCACTCACTGCTCTTGATTGAATAGCTTTTGTAAGTTTAATAGGATTAATCTTTAATTTATACACTCAAAAATGCAATGTTATTTTACATTTGATCAATTTCTGTACCTGAAAACTAATGTTAAACGTACCTGAAAAAACTGAAAAGCATAGTTTATTTTATTAGTATCTTTGCTCAATAGTATTTATTTGCGCTGCTGCTTGTATTTAAATGATTTGTTCTTATTATTTTCTTTATTTTTATTTGACAGTTGTCCTTTTTTCCCTGAACATAGCAAATACTGAACCGTACCGAAACCGTGAACCTAAAACCGTGATACAAACCGAACCGTGAGCAATCTGTACCGTTACACCAGTGGCGGAGCCTGAGGGCTAGACGAAGTCCTTGCCACCCCTGTTGCCACCCCGCTGAAAACATTACACTGTTTGATTTGTACGAACATTTCCCAAATCTCCCAGCGGACGTGAATGCATCGGTTTCACATTGCACGCGCGTTAGCAGGGCATAAGCAGCGCGTGTTTTTTTCGGCGCCCATGTTAACAGATTAGAGCATTCACACCGCACGCAGAGGCGCTGTGCTCACGCTGATTTAAAGCCACAGTGAATTGTTCTTGATCAAAACTGACCTGATTAACATTGAAAATAACAAATTTCACCATGAAATCATGTAGTGAAGTGTCCCGTGTGTTTCACGATCACCATATGACATCCAGCGCTGTGAAAAAAAATGATAAAATACACGAAAACACAACACTGCCAGAAGTTTATGCTCAAACTAGGTCCGTTTAAATGCTTAAAACTAGAGGCTTATCTTAACTTTAAAGGTTACTTTTATCATGTAAACTACATATATATATATATATGGGTCAAAGACGAAACAGGGGTTTTCAAGCATCAAAAAAATAAATGTGTAATGCAGCTTTAAATTTAGTTTTTTCCTGTACATTAGAATGTGTCCTGTTTAATTTTATATTTTCTTAGCAAAAAATAATGACTATCACACATTTTTTTACCATGATTTACAGAAGACACCCACTAAAATGTCATTCAGTGTAACAATATTTATGTATCAGAAAATCTTATTAGGCATATTTAAAACAAGAATCATTTGATGGCATATTAAAAGACTCTATTTAAGTATCAAAGTCCAGCCCACAAATACTAATTAATTGTAATTTTTAAATCTTTATACTTTGCCAAATTGCCACTATCCTTCAAACCACTAGGTTTACCCATTTGCCAGCAAGAAGTTTTTGTAAGGAAGTGAAAATCATTAAAATATTACAGGTTAGAATAAGTATATTGTTAAATTTTTTACATAAATATATCTGTTACACTGAATGAAAAAGCATTACACTGAATGACGAAACTTCTACTTCAGCTTATATTGCAGGCCATCTATATCAAAAAGTGAGCTTGACCAGTAAAGTTAATCACAATTATTCACAACATCTACTTATTTTTCAAACATTCTAACAATATAAATGTTTTTTTGGCATTTCACTGAATGACGTGCGGTTTTGTAACTTAGGATACCACACCATGAAAAGGTGGAATTATCAAATATTTAAGAGCAATGAATTCACTTTTCTGCTGCACCACATGGTCTTCAGGGCCTTATGATGATGTCACAGACTGTCGAATGACTATCTGTTTATGATATGATTTCAGAATGGCTTCTTGATCCTGTTACACTGAATGATCTCTTACAAACTGGATTTTCGGGACAAAAGTCCCCTGGTTATTTAAATACTTAAAAAAATAAGTAAGACATAGTCCTTTTAATATAACACAGCCAATACGTTTTTGAAAATGCCAAGAAAACAAATATATTTTTTTACTTGTTATTTTGTACATTTATTTAAGGATTTAATGGCAAAATCAAAGTCCGGACCATTACGCTGAAGGACAATTTTACACTTTGGAACATTATTTCCCCTAAATGTTGACATTTTATTTTGACAAAAGTTATTTGAAATACGTCCCCTTGGAATTATAAGGTTCTATCTGCGTTCTGAGCAGTTTTGAGATATTGAGCTTCAAAGTTTTTGCATTACATATAGGAAAATTTATATGGGGAACAAGTTTCTTTCAAACATGAAAATAACAGGGACCCTAAATGTATTCTAAATATACAATATCACAATCCTCTCAAAATTGTAAATGGGGATTTTTGGAATGGGTCAAATGCAGATAGAACTTTCTAATTCTAAAAAAACACTTTCGCTTAGAATTATAAGGTTCTATCTGCCAAAACATTATTTGAACATTAAATATAAAAATAATGTTGTAACAATGTCTCAACATGTGTTGGAAAGTAAAATGTTATCCTTTCTATGACATTTATTTCATATTTTTAGTACTTCCATGTATTTAGGACATTTCAAATTAAGCAAGGTAGGTCTAAATATTTTGTCCAGTGCAGATGTTAATTTTTTGTACCAATATGGTGGGTAATTAAACACATTATTGCAGAAATTGTTAATCTTTCTTTTGTTTAGACAGAAAGCAGCTACTGTAATACATCTGAGCAGGATTTTATTCCACCTAAAGTGGGCCAGGTAAAATGGCTTTCTCTCTAGACATCAGTATGGCTGAAATAACATGCTAACATTTATTGTTGTAATTAAGACCCCATCAATTAAACTGTTGACTATTTGACCTTTTATGGCTTAATATTGTAAAAATTAAGACCTTTTAAGACTTTTAAAACTGCAAGAAAACAGACATGCTTCAGCAAATTAATTCATAAAGTTTAATAATCATTGAATAATGATTCACTGACTATATGATGCCTGGAATTCGGGCTGCTGTCCTTGACAAGATCGTCAATAAAATTGTCGATCTTGAGGTTTCTTAAAAACTTTGCGTTGTGTGCCATAATTCTCACAGATATTGTGTGTCTGCGATCTTTCCTGTCAAGTAAAAAGCCGGCGACACGACCTATAACGTTGATCCTGATTGGTCCTCTTCTGTGCATTCGAAGTGTTGATTGGCTCACGCAGATAGAACCTTATAGAGCCAAGTCAGAGTTCGACTTTGTAGATAGAACCTTTTTGTTTTTCAATAAAAAGTCCCAAAATGTACACAACTTAAAAAAAAAAAACATCCCATAATGTAAATAAGTTGTCACAGAATAAGAATATGTGAATAACTCAATTTTGACAAAAACGTCAGATAGAACCTTATAATTCCAAGGGGACGAATAGTAAAGTAGACAGTTTACTTTCATTTAACGTGTTTTTTATGTATATAAAATGAATTTTGTAAACATAATTTGATGCGGACACCAATATTGTGACGTCTTGTCTTTGACATATATATATATATATATTTATTTATTTATATATTATATTTATTATATATATATATATATAAAATAAATATAATATAATATATATCTACTATTATTCTTATGGTACATGTTTGAATGTGTACAAGTGCCTGGTCCTGCCTTGTTTTGATAGGTCCAAGTTTGCCTCAGTTTTTTCTCTTGGACTTGATTAGTCCAAGGAGCACTTTGAATACTTGTTGTTCTATTTTTGCTGTATACTTAATACATATATAATTGTGTACATTTTGGAAAATAAACAACTTTAATTTAATCTATATACATTTTGTGGAAAATAATTTATTTTTAGTGTAATTGAACACTTTGTATATTGACCACCCCTTTGCCACCCCTGTTTTTAAAGTCTAGCTCCGCCACTGCGTTACACCCCTAGCGTAACGTATGCGAGGGGGGGCCACAAAATGGAGACCATTTTCAAAGGGTGCCATGACCGAAAAAAGGTTGGGAAACACTGATCTATGCTAAGCTATGCTAAAAGTGCTATTTTCAAAAAGAGTGGCGTGTTCCTTTAAGTAAATTCTCATCTTGGGCACAGTAAGTAGTCACTCTTTCTTCTTCTTTCAGTCTCCTTATCTCGACCTGTATCTCTTCCCTTCCCAAAGCTGAGCTTTGATTGATTCAGTCTTTGCAAACTGATTATATCTGGCAGTTTAGCTACTTGCATCTTATCTCGACTGTTAAGTGAATTGCGCTGGAATTCACGCTCGCAGCTTCTGTGAACATAAAGCCCGCCTACTTAGATATGATTGGTCATCTCAGACATTTTGACATTGACGAGGCATGACGGACCGCAAATTATTTCACAACCTTTATAATATACACCTCATTTGTCCCACCCCTGCTCCACTGTGATTGGACAGCTGTCATATCTATAGAGAGATACAGTTGATATAAAGTAACAGACGCCTCAGACGCTCCTCTACCTGTGATCCCTCTCTCTCTCTCTCTCTCTCTCTCTCTCTCTCTTTCTCCCCCTTTGAGCTGTGACATTTTCGTTTCCCTGGAGACGGACTGTGCCAGGCTGTTGCCATAGTAACGCTGTGCTCTTTAAGAAGCTGGCGGCACCCGTCCCCTCCTGCCGGGCGATGGAGCAAACCAACACCTGCTGGCTTCCTGCTAATTGGCTGTTTCCTTTTCTCTTTCACTCCCACTTTTTTTTATTTCCCGCAGTTGAACTTATTAGGAATATGCTGTCTGTGAGACTCTCTTCTCTCTGTTTTCTGTAACGGTTGACATCACTTCCTTTTTTTAGCACAGACTTTTTCTTATATGCATGTAGTGCGAAACATTTCTAACTCCCGTTAAAGATGAAAATCTGTCCCAACGGAACAGAATGGAACGTGAAACACGGTGGCCTGGTTTCACAGACAGGGCTTAGATTAAGCCAGGATTAGTTCAATTAGGGCATTTCAGGCTTTTATGTTACTGTGTGCATCTTGAGACAAAACAATGGCACTGACATATTTAAAGAGTGGCTTTCAGTTGAAACGGCTCAGACGTGTGTTTTAGTCTGGGACCGGCCAAGTGTCTATTTGTCATTTATTTAATTTAAACTACTATTTTTTGTGGAAAGTTGTGAAATTTGGCACACAGATGGAGGACAGTCTGAACTGTCACCACAGCCATTTTGGAGTCTCTAACTCAATCCCTGTAGCGCCACCACCTGTCCAAAGTTTATCAAAGGTATCAAGGGGAAATATTTGTTTCTAGCCCTTATGGTTCAAAAGTTAAGAACCGGACAAGTGTCTATTTGTCATTTATTTAGTGTAAGTGAAATGTAAGTGAAACTTTGGACTGGTGGTGGCGCTACAAGGATTGAGTTAGAGACTCCAAAATGGCCGTGGTGACAGTTCAGACTGTCCTCTATCTGTGTGCCACAACTTTCCACAAAAAATAAAGTACTTTAAATTAAATAAATGACAAATAGACACTTGGCCTAATGTTCTTAAATTTTGAACCGTAAGGGCTAGAAACAAATATTTCCCTTTGATACCTTGGCTCAAGATAATTCAGTTGCACCCTATGCCATTATAAAAAAAATCCGCCATTTTGAATCTTCCGAGAAAACAACTTTTTCGAAATTCCTCATGCTGAGAACATATAGATACCATAGATACCATCGTTGGCTGAACATCCTGTCCGCCTCTTTACAATTGATTTCCAAAAAATTTTATTGGATCATCTTCAGACCATGCTGACAAAAAACACTCGAGATTCAAGTAAATTCGTCAAACCGTTCTTGATTAACGCGCAAATTTGACGAACAATGTATTAAAATGGAAGGCGATATTTCCACAACACTTAAGTGTATTCCGACAAAAAATGGTGTGTTATGAAAACCATGACCTGAGGCGACCTGTACAGTTTCAGCACAGCGCCACCTAGTGGACACAATATATAATTTTTTTGTGTTTGTTGCTTTTAACGTCTGAACAGTGACCAAAAATCACGAGACTGGTCTCTTTAGATTTGTTGCACGATGTGTATTGTAATGAAACAGGTCTTAATACATTCCTTGTATTCGTCAAACCGTTCTCGATTAACTCGCAAATTTGTGTTAAAATGGACATGAGGCGATATCTCCGCAACACTTTAATGTATACTGACCACATTGGTGTGTTATGACAACCTTGACCTGAGGTAACCTGCACAGTTTCAGCACAGCGCCCCCTAGTGGTCACGAGATATACACAATTTGTATTTTTGCTTTTAACGTCTGAACAGTTTAACCAAAAATCACGAGACTGGACTCTTTAGATTTGATGCAAGATGTGTATTGTAATGAAACGTGTCTTAATGCATTCCTTGGGTCATGCCGAGAACATAGATACCAATTTTGCCATAGTTGGCCTAACTTTCTGTCCGCCATTTTGATTTTCTTTAAAAACCTGCGTTTTCAAACTCCTCCTAGACAGTTGCTCCGATTCTCCCAAAAATCGAATCAGATCCTCCTCAGACCATGCCAACAAAAAACACTCAAAGTCAAGAGATTCAAGTAAATTCGTCAAACCGTTCTCGATTAACTCGCAAATTTGACGAACGTGTTAAAATGGACATGAGGCGATATCTCCGCTACACTTTAGTGTATACTGACCAAATTGGTGTGTTATGACAACCATGACCTGATGTAACCTGCACAGTTTCAGCACAGCGCCTCCTAGTGGTCTCGAGATATTAATTTTTTTATTTTTGCTTTTAACGTCTGAACAGTGACCAAAAATCACGAGACTGGACTCTTTAGATTTGTTGCAAGATGTGTATTGTAATGAAACTTGTCTTAATGCATTCCTTGGGTCATGCCGAGAACATAGATACAAATTATACCATAGTTGGCCTAACTTCCTGTCCGCCATTTTGATTTTCTTTAAAAACCTACTTTTCCGAACTCCTCCTAGACCATTTGTCCGATTTTCACAAAATTCCATTCAGACCATCCTCAGCCCATGCCGGCAAAAAACATATGTATTTCGTGTCGATAGATGAAACCATTTCTGTATATCGCATCAACGCATTTTAAAGGCATAATGCCAAACTACATCTCAGGCTGCAAAGATTTCATAAAATAATTTTAATAATGTGACAACACTATTCTATATAAAAAGTATTTGCTGATATTCTCTTTGTTGGTTTACAAATGTGTACCTTTTTACTCTTTTAGTTTTACATCTTGTCAAGGGCTTGTTTACATTTATACTTTTTTTATAGTACACTACTGAAGGCCAACGTTGCAAGTTAAATGTTTTTAAGTAAAATTGTTGAACATTATTGTGATAAATTATATATAAAAAGGCAGCCCTACATCTCACGCTGCAAAGATTTGATATATTGACACCAAACTTTATGAGTGTAATTGTCACCCAACACTGAACACACCAGATCAATCAAGGTCAAAATTAATAAGCAATTACATTACAAGTGATTGTATTTATTGGCTCCAAATCATTTTTGCTGTTGGTCCGATGCTCGCTGCATTCTGCCTCTGTGGCCCCTTAATTGCTGCTTGCAGCTTTAATTATTATTATTATAATATTTGTGATTTATCAGTTCGATTTTTCAGAAGAGGTGAGACTGAGCGTCCATTAAAGTCTCTGAGCATATAGACAAATCATCATTACACCGCGTCAGACGAGCGGCTCATTTCAGCCGCAGACACTCCAGATAAAGTCCAGGATGGATTCATTTCCTCTCCTGGATTCATATTCTCCATCCTCACCCCGGGATCAGTGCAGCGTGACGCCTCTCGACAGGTGAATGGGCGAAATTGCTTGTCACCTCTCGGCTGAACGACGTGTGAGCGATAGGAAAATGACTGTGTCTGTTAAAATCCCCAGACTCCATTTTCCCTGAGTCCGTTTTCAATTAAGCCGGCGAGCGAGCGCTATGTGTGTTTGTCCCTGATAACACTGCAGCTGTTGACCTGAGAGACATCGATTACAATTATGAAAACTTCACGTATCATGAATGTAACGAGAACTGATTTGTGCGGCGCTGTAAGAGCGCCAGAACACCAGACGGGACCTTTGAGAAACAGGTGCTGCTTGTAGAAAGACATTTCAAAATGTCATGAATGTTCCATATTTCCATTTCCCAACTTTTAAACAGGAAACACAGAAAACACTGCATGCTTTTGGAACACCATTTCCAACATTTCCAGCACTCTTGTGGACGGACGATCAAGCATTTCACTAGATTTGTAATGTTTTTTTTAGGTTTTAGTTTATTTGCACAAATATCAAAAATAAACACAATAAAAAAACAAAAGTACAATCCATATACTGTGCAGGGAGAGGCAAAAAACCCAAAGGGCTTATTTTAAAGCCTCCACCTAAACAACAACAAAAAACTAAACTGTAAATATATTAATGTATATAACTGCAACAAGTTAATTACAGCATGTATATAATAAATGAAAATGATAATGTTATACTCAAAAAACAAATCGTCTAAAGTGCATGAGACCTCAATAAACAAACAAACAAAAAACACAATTACAAAGCAGCAATAAAATGCTTATTTATACATCTTTTGAAACATTTTAAAGATTTTTTTTTCTCGATGAGATAAACCATTCCATAATTTAAGACCCCTATATCGTATAGAATATTGACCTCTACAAGTGAGAATTTTAGGAAGATGAAAATCTGAGCATTGGCGAGTTAAGTGACAGTGAACCTGTGAATTTACCTTAAAATACATCTTAAATTTCTCTGGGATGTTACCCTCACGTGAATATATCTATTAAAAAAAAGACACAAATTTGAGAAATGTTAATATCATAAACAGTAAGAATCTGAAGTTTCTGAAATAGAGAAGCAGATGAAGTATATGCATTTAATTTGAAGTAATGAACATTTCTTGTGAAAGAAACTTAAAGGCAGCGAGGGAACGAGGACGCAATTATTGTAATTTTACAACTGTAGCGTGAGGTGAAAATTATCAATAATTGACATTTATTGAGACAATATTAAGGAAAAAATACAGTATGGACGGTCTTGGATCAATGTAGCAGTTGTTGATATTTTTGTTTTAGAGTTATTATTGTTATAGTTATGATAATCCGCCTCTATTTGACCTGAGGAATCTCAGACAGCAGAGTTTCAATTGATAAGAAAATACATTGTTGACCAAAGTAAGAATACCAATATTAATATATGATATTTTGATATTTTTCTTGGTAATTCCAGAAACTCCATTGATGATAATTCAAAATTAATTTTTATTTGTGTAGCTCTTGTTAAAACACACATTGTTTTAAAGCAGCGTTATGTTAATGTTTATAATACCTGTAATGCTTTTATGGTCTGCCAGTTTATGGCTGGAATTTGGCAACAATATAAAAAATCAATCAGTTGAGATTTGATACATGTATGCAGCTATATTTATTATTATTATTATTATTATTATTATATTTGTGATTTATGTACATTCATGTAAAAAAAAAAAAAAATTGGATTATTCTCTTATAACAACACAATGTATTGTGTTGTTATGAGAGAATAATCCAAATTTTTTTTTGGAGACAACACATAATACAATTTCATTATATTATAGTAATTATATTCTTACAGTGACTGTTTCTTAAAAAGTGTACTTATGTAGTTATGGGATGTATGATTGTTAGGAGGCTGCCTTAGAAGTATGTCACCTTTCTAGACAGTAGAAAGCCAGTCAGCTCAGCAGGTTTTGAAACAGAGCTTCAGGGCCCTATTTTACTGATCTGAGCTCATGGCGTGTCACTTTTGCTAGTTTAAAGATGGGAAAAATCAGTCGGCGTGCCGGCGCCAAAAGCGCTGTCCCTCGTCTCTCTTAATGAGTCATGGGTGTATTTTGGGGCGTAACGTGCAATAAAGTCTCATCTCCCTTTCCCTTTAAAAGCTAGTTGTGCTCGCACCATGACGGATTCACTATTTACATGAGGAGAGACTGAACGCTTCTCCAGAGAGGAATCCTTTTATTTTTAATATTTAATAATGTGTGTGTGTGTGTGTGTGTGTGTGTGTGTGTGTGTGTGTGTATAGGCCAACTATAGGCTCATATTACTAAAGGCATCTTTACAGAGCAAACGCGGCACAGAAACCAAATCTGAAGTGGCATAAAACCACAAAATTAATTATAATTTCCTCTGCGTGCTATAGCTATATAGGGGCTTTGATGTTTGTCATAAGTCTACGGTATAGTTATTTTATATTTCTTAATAAAATTGTGACCGATGGAACAAATGCTATAAAGAAATTATGAATTATATAGTTCACCGCAGGATTAAAAGTGCTCGAAAGTTTTTTTCAAAGAGCCAGAAAGTCGCAACAAATGAACAGCAAATATCGTTCTCAAAGAGATTATTTTTGGAATATAATAAAACAATGAACAATCATAGTGACGGCGATTGGGTTACTGTATCTGAGGGAAATTGATCTGCCAATCTCTTCAAAGTAAGATTACAAACGGCGAGCGCCAATTGATTACACACAACGACTCTGTTATTTTGATGGTTTGCTTGACGATGTGAGTACAGGACTCTTTTACTGTAATGTCTATTTCTATATGTTTTGTCTCCTGCTTCTTGATTCTCGCGCCGCCTGAGCTCATAGGCGGTTGTCATGACAATGACGTAGTTTAGGGCAGCACAAGTTGGTGTTCATTCACCTGGGGCCTATACCATGAAGCCGGTTTAACTGGCTAGCCAGATATGTTTAAGCTTAGTTTGTGTCAATCCTGGGTTTTTGGTACAATAAAAGAGGTTTGGCTTTTAGCAGTGTTCATCTCCATAGTAACTTACGCTCCACGGCTAACCTGCTCCGGGGCAGGTTATGTTCTGGATAAGAGATCTCAAACTGAAATTGGACCAATCAGCTGTGAGCAAAGTGACACGCCTCTTATGCAATAAAGTCACTCCCCCTTTTTCTACTCCAAATTACAGGTCACTACATACACTCTAAAAAAAAAGGCTCGTAATCATAGGGGAACCTTTTTTAGCGCTATATAGCACCAATTTTGGTGCTTCAGTGGTTCTTCAGCGGTGCTATATAGCACCTTAGTCAAAGAACCGGTGAAGAACCTCTGAAGAACCGCTGAAGAACCACTGAAGAACCGCTGAAGAACCGCTGAAGAACCACTGAAGAACCGCTGAAGAACCACTGAAGCACCAAAAATGGTGCTATATAGCACTAAAAAAGGTTCCCCTATGATTACGAGCCAAGAACCATTTTTGGTGCCGTATAGAACCTTTTTTTTTTTTAGAGTGTAGCAAATGTTTTTTAAAGACTAAAGCGTCTGGCTTTTAACAATGCTTATTTATAATAATAAAAATGTTGGTTTATTATTTATTTATTTATTTATTATTATACCCTTAATCAATTACACATGTACAATTTTAGTTAATCAATCATTAATAGGCACTTGGTTAAAATTAATATAAATAGCCTATATGAAGGTCATACAAATAAGCTTTTTAGATAAAAGGCACTAAAAACTTTCTTACAAAGTCCATCTCATCACAGTGACTCTACAATAATCTTACGATGCGACGACAATAGTGTTTGTGCGCAAAAAAAATCTAAATAACACCTTTATCCAGCTTGTTCTTGTCTTCCGTGTGTGTCTCCACGACGCATGCGCGAGAATATGAGCAGATCCGGCGGTCGGACACATGACCCAGAAGAGATTTGTTTACGAGCAGAGGAAGACGCGCGTGTCTCAGCTGTTGAATTCTACATTGATCGTGCTTTAGGTCTCGGTGTAGTTCTCAAAATGGGGCTAAAGTGGCATTTCATGGATTCCCGAACGCCGGATCTGCTCATTCTCGCGCATGCGTCGTGGAGACACACACGGAAGACAAGAACAAGCTGGATAAAGGTGTTATTTAGATTTTTTTTGCGCACAAACACTATTGTCGTCGCATCGTAAGATTATTGTAGAGTCACTGTGGTGAGATGGACTTTGTAACGACGTTTTTAGTGCCTTTTATGGGTCTTGTGAGTGTAAATGTACTGAATGCCAATGGAGGCCTATCTGAAGCCTTTCTCAGCATCAGCTTTACACTAAAATATCTTCATTTGTGTCTGAAGATGAACGGAGGTCTGACGGGTGTCCAACCACATGAGGGTGAGGAATTAATGACAGAATTTTCATTTTTGGGTGAACTAACCCTTTAAACAACGAGGAGCTGGACGTGAACATGAGAACTGTGTCAGACTGAAACTAGCAGAACACACTTGCGTTTGGCGTCACATTGCACCGGGTGTGTGTGATCGGGCTCAATGTGTTGACAGAGAATGGCGTGAGCTCTAGTGTAGTGTAGTGGACCGGATATCGATCTGAACTCCCGGCAGAACTGCACTCTCCAGTCTGGCTCAAACTAACACACTCCCTCACATTTAGGTCTGTAAGACCAGCCATATCTATCCGCCCCAGACCGCCTGTCACTTTAGCCTTCAGAAATGCCATTGCTTCATCATCCTGAAGCCAGAGGGCACCTGTGATGTTTGAAATCACACAACGAAGGAAAGGCCATTCATTTACCCTCCAGGAGAAAGAAACTTCCCAAGAGCCACTTTGAATTTGAGTTGAGAAACAACTGTCCGGGTCACATTTCACACCACAATCAAAATAAAGACGTTGTTTTTATACGTTATTACTAGGGATGCAACAATACAGTTAGTCCACGGTTCAATACATACCTCGGTTTTTAACCACGGTTTTCAGTTCGGTTCGGTTTTTTGTTATTCTATTCTTAGGCGACAGGAACAGTAAGAGGTTAAGGAGAAAAAAGACTATTTTTTATTGCAATACTCTTTCTTTATTTTACTTAAAATAATTGAAAAACCTTACTTAAACTTTAGTTTAAAAAAAAAAACCTTGTACACATTCCTAGTGTATTGTATAATATAAAACAAATATATATAAAGATTTACACTGGCAGCTCAGAGCTGTACTGCAGCATTTAAGTATGAAATTTAATGAATAAATGTAAAAATAAAACACTTCATAGACTTCACTATAAAATATGCACTGATTCTTATTAAAGCTGCTGTATTAGTTTTTCAGTCAAGAGCAGTGAGGGATTTTCTCTTTGTCTTTTGTTGTTGTATTAACATTAAAGGGATAGTTCACTCAAAAATGAGAATTCTGTCATCGAGGAAATGAATACAGGTTTGGAACAATATTAGAGTGAGTAAATAATGACAATTTTAGAGGTGAACTGTCCCTTTAAGGGCAGCGTGTTCACTATAGGCTGCGCTGCTGTCAATGTAAGACCTGCGTGCATCTAATAGACACGCGATTTTACTTTCACTTTAGACATAACCGACTGTGTTTATGTTAACCATGTGTGTATTTGACAGTATTAGCGCAGTAAGACGACTACTTAGTTCATTAATCACGTGTTTGACAGGCGTTTAGTGCGCGCGCTCGGAAAATCGCACGTTAAAACCACGCATGCGAATGAGCCGGCAAGGCTTTAAAACGCATGCAAATAATGAACTTTGGTGATTGTGAATATCTATAGTGTTCCGTGAGTATAACTCCACCACTAACATGTGATGTGAATGCATGTCGTGTTCAGTATTGGGATGGAGGAAAATTATAGAATTTGCAGAAAAATAATTAATTAAATGCAAAACCGAAAAACCGCAATTCACAACCGCGTATTGAACCGTGAATGCCGTACCGAATGGTTCAATATTATATTGAGAATTGTGGCATCCCTAGTAATTACACAGAATTATATTTTGCATTTAGAGAATGAAGTCACAATATTCATTTTTGAATATTATTTACATGACAGTTAACATTAGCACATTGTTTCGAAACTCTCTGTGTGTCTTCCGCACCATGCCCTGAAGGACTCAAAAAGTTTAGTCAAAAGTTATAACAAAATGTACAAAAATGCTAATAACTTTTTATTAAATGAGCATATTGTAATGAAACTGGTACATAATACATTCCTTGGCTCATGCCGAGAACATATATACCAGTTTTGCCATATTTGGCTAACCTTCCTGTCCTCCATCTTGTTATTTGTTAAAAACCTACTTTTTCGAACTCGTCCTACACCATTTGTCTGATTTTACACGCGTGCCCCGAACCGAAAGCCCTGTACCGAAACGGTTCGGTACGAATACGTGTACCGCTAGACTCCTAATATATATATATAGCTCAAATTGAGTAAAGAGCGCGTTTTTCAACTCACCAGACTGTCCGACCTCCTCACTCACTTTCTTCCAAGCGAGATCCTTTTTATTCTGTTTCTATAAAGTATGAAGATGTATCGTACAGCTCCGGGTATTCACATATGATTGTGTCCTCATTGTTGTCACTACTAGAGCAAGCTCCAGATTGGTCAACGCGGCGCGAATATCCGCCAAAGTTACAATTTTTCAACTTGTGCGATTTGGGTCATTCGCGCCGCCTCATGCCCTCGAATCATGTAATCACTTGAGTGTAACGATTCTTTCGCGTCTGGTGTGAACGCACTATTACTCTGACCACACCACATCAATTTTGTAACTGTGCCACCTATTGGTCAAAAGTGATAAAGCATTAACCTCTTAAGGTCTGGGACCATTTTTGGGATTTCCGTCTGGATTTGGCCGACCCAAATTGAAAAGCTTCCCATACCCACATACAGTGTCTCTAAATTCAAAAGTTTGGTGTCATTTTACAGTAAACCCTTTGAAGTTTCATAAAACACTGCGAAAAGTGATAAACATATGAGTATATGTTGTCTAAGCTGTAATAACCCCCTCAAAAAAGAGACGCTTTTAGATTTTTTGGGTTATAAATTCAGTTTTGAAAGTGTGTAATTCAGGCCCTGTGAGCTCTAGCACCCTGCAGACAGTTTGGGCTGTTTCCACTAAATTCCAGAAAATAGTGGAAAAAAGAGTTTTGTCTGTATCATGTTGTATGCAAGATTTCTACAAATGGAGGGTGCAAACTGTCTGCAGGGTGCTAGAGCACACAGGCAGAGGTGGACAAAGTACACAACTCCATTACTCGAGTGAAAGTAAAAGTACTACTGGTCAAATATTACTCTGTTACAAGTGAAAGTTGTAAAAACCATTTTTACTTAAGTAAAAGTACAGAAGTACTTGCTTTTAAAAGTACTTAAGTATCAAAAGTAAATTTCCTTTTTTATGTCAATGCATTATTTTATTATTGTTGCATTGTTGTATAAATGCACGCATGGTGGTTTAAGCCAGTCAGTGATGCTTCATACGACCACCTTGAACTATTTTAAATACTTAAAAGTTACAAAGCTTTTTGCAAAGCTGCTGTCACTTTAAGGCAGAATGCACAAATCCTATACACTGATACACATCCGATATTCCCCCAACTGTTTACGTTCACTTAAGACATAATCAACTTTGTTTACGTGAATACTTTCCAAAATGAAAATGTTGACATTTTGTGTGTATTGGTCTGTTTAAGTGTGAAAAAAACACAAAAGAAAGCTCTATTCAGTGCCCGTGCTCTGGCACCTGAGAGGCACAAAAACCGGACTGAACTGAGCTCTTTCATCATGCTTTTTCAGATTCATCCATATGTCTATGCTTCTCTTTCTCCCAGACATTTACATTTTGCAAAAAAAAAAAAAAAAAAATTCAAGAAGAAAAAATATCATCCACTGACTTGCAAAGCTGCTACAGAAACGACTTTTGACTTCGAGGACCTTGATAGAAATGTAGTGGAGTAAAAAGTACGATATTTGTCTTTCAAATGTAGTGAAGTTAAAGTCAAAGCTTCCCTAAAAAATAATACTTCAGTAAAGTACAGATACTCAAAAAGTGCACTTAAGTGCAGTACTCAAGTAAATGTACTTCGTTACTGTCCACCTCTGCACACAGGGCCTGAATTACACACTTTCAACAATGAATTTATAACCAAAAAAAATCTAAAAGCGTCTCTTTTTTTGGGTTACAGCTCAGACAACAGGATTTCCAGTAAAATGACACCAAAATTGTGTATTTAGAGACACTGTATGTGTGTATAGGAAGCTTTTCAATTTGGGTCGGTCAAATCCATACGGAAATGGTACCAGAGTAATTTAGTGTAAATAAGTTACTTTGTGTAAAACAAATGCCAAAGTGATGCAAATCTCCAGAAAGTAGAGACTCTAAGCTTTCAAATGGTACCACATGTGAGGTCAGAGCCACAGACATTTAACATTTAAAGTATATCCGCAGATTTTAAGTGGTTAAATCATTATTATTGACTGTATTTATAATTTTACAGCTATTTTCCCTAAAATGATCTTAATAGGTCTTTAATGGCCAATTGTCGCAGTCAGTCTGACACTGTTGGCATCTCTTATTGTCTTCTTTGCGTTTGGCCTCAGTAATGGCTGCTTAAAGCTATGTTGCATTGTAACCGGTGTTGAGCAAAATCTAATTACGAATGTGTTTCTTTTGTTTTTGATGATATGAGCCGGTGATGAGATGCTGAGTGAGCCTGTGTGAGTTTGGCTGTGTTGAGCCAGTCCTCCGGGTTCAGATGGAGATGAGCACTCACGTCTTTCTCACTCCGGCTATATTTGTCCTCTGTGCGGATCTCGGGTAGGAAGTGCCAGTGTAAAAGCTCTCCTGATGTTTAAATATACTCCTGGTTGTGTGACGGAGCCGCTGGAGGTTCAGGATCTGTGCCAGAGCACATTTCTGCTGAATCAGAGGGCAGTCTTTAATGTTCGTCCTTTAAAGGAATGTTTAGGCCACAGATTTCTTTCTAAGTGCCCCTATTATGCTTTTTCAAATATTCCCTTTCATGCAGTGTGTGTGTGTGTGTGTGTGTGTGTGTGAGAGAGCTGTGTGTGAATGGTTTAAAGTTTCAAAGATCAAAGTGCAGATGAATCGGCTCACAAAAGAAAGACGTGATTCTGAATGGAAACGAGTCGTCAGTCATTTCAGTCTCGCTAATTTGCATAACGCCCGCCTCTGGTCCTCATTGGCTGAACGGCGTCTCTTAGCCCCGCCCTCACTCACTGTAGACTGGACGAGTTTGGTTGGTGTTGTTCAAGAAGCATAAAAAGTCGGCCGTCGCCATCTTGGCAGCGTCACTCCCGGATAACTGAAAATGGGCAAAGAGGCGGGACGTGGGCGGAGCTAAGGTGACGACTAACAGACAGCAGACAAACGGCAATCCACCTGTCACTCAAAGTGGCCACGCCTTTAATTATGCAGAACTGAGCATTTGCTTTCTGAAAATCAGAGCAGAGCAGACTCTCAGAAAGGCGAGGCTTAGAGCAGTGTTCATTTCTTTGACGAATAATTTTCGCCCTAATTTTCATCAACGACCATTTTTCACTGACGAAAACGAGACGATAACTAATTAAAAAACAGTTTTGGGCGACAAAAACTGTGACGAAAATAACAGAAAATGGGCAAAGAGGCGGAGCTGAGGTGAGGTGATGACTAACAGACAGCAGACAAACGGCAATCCACCTGTCACTCAAAGTGGCCACGCCCTTAATTATGCAGAACTTTAAGGCTTTATATAATGTAAACGAATGAATTATAAAAACATTCCCCCCCTCACAGACATCATGAAGGACAACATTAGCCGTACAGACCAAAAGCACAGTTTGTCCCAGACTGTAAACATGTGTTCTTCTGCTGTAAAGTCGGCCATTTTAACATGAGCTCAATGAGATTCTGCTCCTTCTGGAGTCTGCCTCTAGTGGCCAGTCCATGAACTGCAGTTTAACTCACTTCTGTATCGTTTTTTTTTTTTTTTCGTGTTTGCGATTTTTAATGATGCCATGTAAATTTATATGGTCGCCAGTGGCGATCTCAGCAAAAATATCACTCGCAAATTAATATTTTTGGCCGTTTTATTTGCAGTCTAGAGCCCAGGATATGATAATGAGCGTTTGCTTTCTGACCAATCACAGCAGACTGGGCCATCTGACAAATCAGAGCAGAGCAGGCTCTCAGAAAGGCGGGGCTTAGAGCACTGTTAATTTTTTTGACGAATAATTTTCGCCATAATTTTCATCAATGACCATTTTTCACAAACGAAAACGAGACGATAACTAAATAAAAACCAGTTTTGGATGACAAAAATTGTGATTAAAAATGTTTTCATCAATGAATAAAAACGAGAGGAGAATGTTAGTGAGGGTCGATTAGGGAAGAGATGGGGTCAGAACTGATGTCCTGTGTAACAGATGAGCTCGTGCGGATCTAATGGCGGGAAAACACAACAGTCAATCCATCAATAACACACATTTATGACAGCTCATGTTTATGAACTAATGCTGAGGAATAATCACAATCTTTACTTTACCATGTTTATATGGGAATATATTTTAGACGGTTGTAACGACGCATATTTGATCTCCCTCATCTGAACTGCAATAGTGAGACATTTCAAAATAAGAGTCCCGCTGTATTTCGAGTTTGTATATAATTAAAAATCACGCATTATTTATACACGTTTGATTACACAACTGTGTTTAATTTCATTCCCATTTAATTCTTAGTCAGGAGGAAAGACTTTATTCAATAAAGTATCAGGGTTATAATAGTTCGCTAAAACCATTAAAACATATTCATCACTTGAAATTAAATAAATGTTAACTGAAATAAAAATCTAATTATATAAAGGAATCAATAGATAATGGCCAGGGACAAAACCAGTCCATGCAGTCGCAGTTTAGGAAATACGCCATGGCCAATGAGTGATGTGGATGTTGTCATGTGACTGCATTTTGGTTTGTTTCAACTGGTTCGGACCAAAGCAATCAGTGTGGTGTGAAAAGGAACCAAAAAAAGCTGTAAAATGCTACAATGTATAATTGTTTGCCCTTGGTTCAGACCAAATGAACCGAACTAGAGATGTGAAAGCACCCTATAACTAAAACCAAAACTAAATCAAAATTTGCTGTCAAAATGAACACTGGCTTAGAGAAAGCGGATCCTTGATGGAAGCGTTTCAGACGCTGAGAGAAAAGAGCTGAGCATGAGAAAATCTGTGTTTTTTTGGCCTTGGATGATGTGAACCTGTTCACTAACAAAATTAGAAGCCT
>JARQWZ010001770.1:260000-290000 GCA_033150135.1 Gobio occitaniae
ATACTAGATCGGGGTAAACTGGGGCAAATCATACTAGATCGGGGTAAACTGGGGTAAATCATACTAGATCGGGGTAAAATGGGGTAAATCATACTAGAACGGGGTAAACTGGGGTAAATCATACTAGATCGGGGTAAACTGGGGTAAATCATACTAGATCGGGGTAAACTGGGGTAAATCATACTAGAGTGGGGTAAACTGGGGTAAATCATACTAGAGTGGGGTAAACTGGGGTAAATCATACTAGAGTGGGGTAAACTGGGGTAAATCATACTAGATCGGGGTAAACTGGGGTAAATCATACTAGATCGGGGTAAACTGGGGCAAATCATACTAGAGCGGGGTAAACTGGGGTAAATCATACTAGATCGGGGTAAACTGGGGTAAATCATACTAGAGCGGGGTAAACTGGGGTAAATCATACTAGAGCGGGGTAAACTGGGGTAAATCATACTAGAGCGGGGTAAACTGGGGTAAATCATACTAGAGTGGGGTAAACTGGGGTAAATCATACTAGATCGGGGTAAACTGGGGTAAATCATACTAGATCGGGGTAAACTGGGGCAAATCATACTAGATCGGGGTAAACTGGGGTAAATCATACTAGATCGGGGTAAAATGGGGTAAATCATACTAGAACGGGGTAAACTGGGGTAAATCATACTAGATCGGGGTAAACTGGGGTAAATCATACTAGATCGGGGTAAACTGGGGTAAATCATACTAGAGTGGGGTAAACTGGGGTAAATCATACTAGAGTGGGGTAAACTGGGGTAAATCATACTAGAGTGGGGTAAACTGGGGTAAATCATACTAGATCGGGGTAAACTGGGGTAAATCATACTAGAGTGGGGTAAACTGGGGTAAATCATACTAGATCGGGGTAAACTGGGGTAAATCATACTAGAGTGGGGTAAACTGGGGTAAATCATACTAGAGCGGGGTAAACTGGGGTAAATCATACTAGAACGGGGTAAACTGGGGCAAATCATACTAGATTGGGGTAAACTTGGGCAAATCATACTAGAGCGGGGTAAACTGGGGTAAATCATACTAGAGTGGGGTAAACTGGGGTAAATCATACTAGAGTGGGGTAAACTGGGGTAAATCATACTAGAGTGGGGTAAACTGGGGTAAATCATACTAGATTGGGGTAAACTGGGGTAAATCATACTAGAGTGGGGTAAACTGGGGTAAATCATACTAGAGTGGGGTAAACTGGGGTAAATCATACTAGAGTGGGGTAAACTGGGGTAAATCATACTTGATTGGGGTAAACTGGGGTAAATCATACTAGAGTGGGGTAAACTGGGGTAAATCATACTAGAGTGGGGTAAACTGGGGTAAATCATACTAGAGTGGGGTAAACTGGGGTAAATCATACTAGAGTGGGGTAAACTGGGGTAAATCATACTAGAGTGGGGTAAACTGGGGTAAATCATACTAGAGTGGGGTAAACTGGGGTAAATCATACTAGAGCGGGGTAAACTGGGGTAAATCATACTAGAGCGGGGTAAACTGGGGTAAATCATACTAGAACGGGGTAAACTGGGGCAAATCATACTAGATTGGGGTAAACTTGGGCAAATCATACTAGAGCGGGGTAAACTGGGGTAAATCATACTAGATCGGGGTAAACTGGGGTAAATCATACTAGAGCGGGGTAAACTGGGGCAAATCATACTAGATCGGGGTAAACTGGGGTAAATCATACTAGAGCGGGGTAAACTGGGGCAAATCATACTAGAGCGGGGTAAACTGGGGTAAATCATACTAGAGTGGGGTAAACTGGGGTAAATCATACTAGATTGGGGTAAACTGGGGTAAATCATACTAGAGTGGGGTAAACTGGGGTAAATCATACTAGAGTGGGGTAAACTGGGGTAAATCATACTAGAGTGGGGTAAACTGGGGTAAATCATACTAGAGTGGGGTAAACTGGGGTAAATCATACTAGAGTGGGGTAAACTGGGGTAAATCATACTAGAGTGGGGTAAACTGGGGTAAATCATACTAGAGCGGGGTAAACTGGGGTAAATCATACTAGAGCGGGGTAAACTGGGGTAAATCATACTAGAACGGGGTAAACTGGGGCAAATCATACTAGATTGGGGTAAACTTGGGCAAATCATACTAGAGCGGGGTAAACTGGGGTAAATCATACTAGATCGGGGTAAACTGGGGTAAATCATACTAGAGCGGGGTAAACTGGGGCAAATCATACTAGATCGGGGTAAACTGGGGTAAATCATACTAGAGCGGGGTAAACTGGGGCAAATCATACTAGAGCGGGGTAAACTGGGGTAAATCATACTAGAGTGGGGTAAACTGGGGTAAATCATACTAGAGTGGGGTAAACTGGGGCAAATCATACTAGAGCGGGGTAAACTGGGGTAAATCATACTAGATCGGGGTAAACTGGGGTAAATCATACTAGATCGGGGTAAACTGGGGTAAATCATACTAGATCGGGGTAAACTGGGGCAAATCATACTAGAGCGGGGTAAACTGGGGTAAATCATACTAGATCGGGGTAAACTGGGGTAAATCATACTAGAGCGGGGTAAACTGGGGTAAATCATACTAGAGCGGGGTAAACTGGGGTAAATCATACTAGAGTGGGGTAAACTGGGGTAAATCATACTAGATCGGGGTAAACTGGGGTAAATCATACTAGAGTGGGGTAAACTGGGGTAAATCATACTAGATCGGGGTAAACTGGGGTAAATCATACTAGAGTGGGGTAAACTGGGGTAAATCATACTAGATCGGGGTAAACTGGGGTAAATCATACTAGAGCGGGGTAAACTGGGGTAAATCATACTAGAGCGGGGTAAACTGGGGCAAATCATACTAGATCGGGGTAAACTGGGGTAAATCATACTAGATCGGGGTAAACTGGGGCAAATCATACTAGAGCGGGGTAAACTGGGGTAAATCATACTAGAGTGGGGTAAACTGGGGTAAATCATACTAGAGTGGGGTAAACTGGGGTAAATCATACTAGAGCGGGGTAAACTGGGGTAAATCATACTAGAGCGGGGTAAACTGGGGCAAATCATACTAGATCGGGGTAAACTGGGGTAAATCATACTAGATCGGGGTAAACTGGGGCAAATCATACTAGAGCGGGGTAAACTGGGGTAAATCATACTAGATCGGGGTAAACTGGGGTAAATCATACTAGAGCGGGGTAAACTGGGGTAAATCATACTAGAGCGGGGTAAACTGGGGTAAATCATACTAGAGCGGGGTAAACTGGGGTAAATCATACTAGAGTGGGGTAAACTGGGGTAAATCATACTAGATCGGGGTAAACTGGGGTAAATCATACTAGATCGGGGTAAACTGGGGCAAATCATACTAGATCGGGGTAAACTGGGGTAAATCATACTAGATCGGGGTAAAATGGGGTAAATCATACTAGAACGGGGTAAACTGGGGTAAATCATACTAGATCGGGGTAAACTGGGGTAAATCATACTAGATCGGGGTAAACTGGGGTAAATCATACTAGAGTGGGGTAAACTGGGGTAAATCATACTAGAGTGGGGTAAACTGGGGTAAATCATACTAGAGTGGGGTAAACTGGGGTAAATCATACTAGATCGGGGTAAACTGGGGTAAATCATACTAGAGTGGGGTAAACTGGGGTAAATCATACTAGATCGGGGTAAACTGGGGTAAATCATACTAGAGTGGGGTAAACTGGGGTAAATCATACTAGAGCGGGGTAAACTGGGGTAAATCATACTAGAACGGGGTAAACTGGGGCAAATCATACTAGATTGGGGTAAACTTGGGCAAATCATACTAGAGCGGGGTAAACTGGGGTAAATCATACTAGAGTGGGGTAAACTGGGGTAAATCATACTAGAGTGGGGTAAACTGGGGTAAATCATACTAGAGTGGGGTAAACTGGGGTAAATCATACTAGATTGGGGTAAACTGGGGTAAATCATACTAGAGTGGGGTAAACTGGGGTAAATCATACTAGAGTGGGGTAAACTGGGGTAAATCATACTAGAGTGGGGTAAACTGGGGTAAATCATACTTGATTGGGGTAAACTGGGGTAAATCATACTAGAGTGGGGTAAACTGGGGTAAATCATACTAGAGTGGGGTAAACTGGGGTAAATCATACTAGAGTGGGGTAAACTGGGGTAAATCATACTAGAGTGGGGTAAACTGGGGTAAATCATACTAGAGTGGGGTAAACTGGGGTAAATCATACTAGAGTGGGGTAAACTGGGGTAAATCATACTAGAGCGGGGTAAACTGGGGTAAATCATACTAGAGCGGGGTAAACTGGGGTAAATCATACTAGAACGGGGTAAACTGGGGCAAATCATACTAGATTGGGGTAAACTTGGGCAAATCATACTAGAGCGGGGTAAACTGGGGTAAATCATACTAGATCGGGGTAAACTGGGGTAAATCATACTAGAGCGGGGTAAACTGGGGCAAATCATACTAGATCGGGGTAAACTGGGGTAAATCATACTAGAGCGGGGTAAACTGGGGCAAATCATACTAGAGCGGGGTAAACTGGGGTAAATCATACTAGAGTGGGGTAAACTGGGGTAAATCATACTAGATTGGGGTAAACTGGGGTAAATCATACTAGAGTGGGGTAAACTGGGGTAAATCATACTAGAGTGGGGTAAACTGGGGTAAATCATACTAGAGTGGGGTAAACTGGGGTAAATCATACTAGAGTGGGGTAAACTGGGGTAAATCATACTAGAGTGGGGTAAACTGGGGTAAATCATACTAGAGTGGGGTAAACTGGGGTAAATCATACTAGAGCGGGGTAAACTGGGGTAAATCATACTAGAGCGGGGTAAACTGGGGTAAATCATACTAGAACGGGGTAAACTGGGGCAAATCATACTAGATTGGGGTAAACTTGGGCAAATCATACTAGAGCGGGGTAAACTGGGGTAAATCATACTAGATCGGGGTAAACTGGGGTAAATCATACTAGAGCGGGGTAAACTGGGGCAAATCATACTAGATCGGGGTAAACTGGGGTAAATCATACTAGAGCGGGGTAAACTGGGGCAAATCATACTAGAGCGGGGTAAACTGGGGTAAATCATACTAGAGCGGGGTAAACTGGGGTAAATCATACTATAATGGGGTAAACTAGGGTAAATCATACTACAGTGGGGTAAACTGGGGTAAATCATAATAGAATGGGGTAAATCATACTATAATGGGATAAACTGGGGTAAATCATACTAGAATGGGGTAAACTGGGGTAAATCATACTAGAATGGGGTAAACTGGGGTAAACTTCCCAAGCCAACTTAAAGTTTGTCCCGACAAACTTTTTAATCTAGTTATTATTATTGGTGTTATTATTATTATCATTATTGCTGTTATTAATATTATTATTATTATCATTATTGCTATTATTATTATTATTATTATTATTATTATTATCATCATCATTATTGCTGTTATCAATATTATTATCATTATTGCTGTTATTATTATTATTATTATCATTATTGCTGTTATTAATATTATTATTATTATTATTATTATTATCATCATTATTGCTGTTATTAATATTATCATTATTGCTATTATTATTATCATCATCCTTATTGCTGTTATTAATATTATTATTATTATCATTATTGCTATTATTATTATTGCTGTTATTATTATTATCATTATTGCTGTTATTATTATTATTATTATTATTATTATTATTATTAATCATAATCATTATTGCTGTTATTATTATTATTATTATTATTATTATTATTATCATCATTATTGCTGTTATTAATATTATTAATATTATTAACTTTGAAGACTGTAGTGTAGATTATACTATTCTTTATCAAATGTATTTTTTTATTTATCAATTAAATTTTTTTAAATGCATGCATCAACTTTTCTTATTCATTCTTATCTTTTAATAATAATAATAATAATAATGATAATAATAATTTTGACATCTATAAATTGTAAATATATTATTAGTTGCCATTGTTAATTTTTAATGCATATATCTGCTAAACAATTCTTATTGTATTATTATTATTATTATTATCAATAATAATAATTTTGCAGTCTGTAAATTATATTATTATTATGACTGTTAATTTTAAATGCATGTATTATATATTATACTATGTTTATAATTACTATAATAATGAAATGATTATTTTCCAGACTGCTCATATGAATATGTTAATTATGGTGTTGGTGATATTGATGACTCATCTCGTACTGTAGAAGTGTTTGTCCAATCAGACGATCTCTAGAATGAGACTCATTAGCATGCAGTAAATCGTGATTTATCTTCAACTCTTCAAATGCTTCCCCAGCCGTGATTTCTTGTTGTGCTCATGCGGTGTGTGTGTGTGTGTGTGTGTGGAGGATGAAGCCTCAGTGGATGAGGGTTAATGCTGACGGCGGGTGACAGATGAAGGTATTGGTGTGTCTCGTGATGTGGTACCGTAGCTTTAATAGCTGGTGCACTTGTTTCTGCTGTGGGATGGAGAGTTAACCTGTTTAATAGTGTGTCTGAAATCAGACTGGACAAAAAGAGCTGAAGGGGAGACGAGTGCACTTCCTCCTCCTCTTGCTGTGGTGCACTTGTCTCTTTCTATCATGTTCACCCGTTCTCCTGCTCGCCCTCTCACGACCCCAGGGGTGATTAAATCACACACACGCGCACACACACACACACACACACACACACACACACACACACACACACACACACACACACACACACACACACACACACACACACACACACACACACACACACACAATGTTTTTATTCAACAAGGACGCATTAAATTGATCAAAAGTGACAGTAAAGACATTTATAATGATTCTATTTCAAATAAATGCTGTTCTTTTGAACTTTCTGTTCATCAAAGAATCCTGAAAAATCACAAATATGAACTGTTTTTAACACTGATAATAATCATAAATGTGTGTTGATCATCAGATCCTCATATGAGAATGATTAGTGAAGGGTCATGTGACACTGAAGACTGGAGTAATGATGATAAATTCAGCTTTGATTAAAGGAATAAATTAAATTTGACAAAATATTCACATAGAAAACATCTGTTTTGAATTTTAATAATATTTCACTATTTTTACTGTAATTTAATCAAATAAATTCAGCTTTGATCACAGGAATAAATTAAATTCTGTTCCAATATATTCACATAGAAAACAGCTGTTAATTGTAATAATATTTTGTGAATTTTTTTTTTTTTTTTTACTGTATTTTTAATCAAATTCAGCTTTGGTCACAGGAATAAATTATATTTGACAAAAATATTCACATAGAAAAACAATATTTTACATTGTAATAATATTTCACTATTTTTATTGTATTTTAAATTAAATAAATTCAGCTTTTATCACTGTAATAAATTACATTTGACTATATATTCACATAGAAAACAGCTGATTTAAATTGTAATAATATTTAACAATTTTTACTGTATTTTTTATCAAATAAATGCAGCTTTGATCACAGGAATAAATTACATTTTATTATATATTCAAATAGAAAACAGCTGTTTTAATTAATATTTCAAAATTTTTACTGTATTTTTGATAAAATAAATCCAGCTTCGATCACAAGAATAAATTACATTTTTCAATATATTCACATAGAAAATGCTATTTTAAATTGTAATAATATTTCACAATTTTCTACTGTATATTTGATCAAATAAATGCAGCCCTGGTGAGCAGAAGAGACTTTCCCAAACATGAAATAATCTTACCAACCCTAAACTTTATATGATGTATTTAATTTGACACTGAGAAATATAACTTGTGCATATGAATGCATATTAGATGCTTTGTTTAAAAACTGTTATCTATTGTGTTTTTGTGTGACATTGTGTTATGGAGGTAAAGCGGGGGTTTCATGTTGTTTACTGTAGTAATGAACCAGCGGACGCTGAGATCTGCAGGATTTCTTCACATCAGCTCTGACGGTTCAAGGAGAAACAAGGCCTCCGGTTTTTGTGTTACGAAGGATAGAGAAAGCGTGTAAATGAGTTATGAGGATCTGATCCCAGAATTTAAAGACACACACACACACACACACACACACACACACACACACACACACACACACACACACACACACACACACACACACACACACCTGACTGAATCATTTGCCTATTCTTTAGATTCTGGTTTACAAGGAAAGCATGTCTTATTAAGCTGTGTGAGTTGTGGGAACATTATTGATGCGCTGCAGAACCTGAGATGGGATGTGTTTCTCATGTAGAGTTAAGCACAGGTGTAACTTGAGTTGCATCCATAGATCAAAACACCTCATCTTTATCTGGGACAATCTTTTTGGCACACGTGTGAAAGGTTTGCGTGGCTGCGGAGGTGAACTCAAGTCAAATCTCCTTCATTGTGATTGGCTGATGTTCTGGTGGTCTTTGGGGAGCCGGCCCAGTTTTTTCACTCAGCCTATCAAAAGGTGTGCAATCACTGAGCGCTGTAATCCGATTGGCCGCTCAATTCGTGTTTTCTCCAGCAGGATTTCCCAGCTGGCATTGCGGCGGTGTGTGTTGTTCTCACATCTCACCGTTTGTGTTTGTTTTTCTCTCCTCTGGTTAATGTGCTGTGTTGTGTTTATAATGTTCGACGTGATTTTTGCTTTTGCGCTTATTAACATTGCAGTAAAACACATTGTTAGACGTTATGAACTCTCTGATGCTGTTTCACAAACAGGTCTGCGGGTTTCAACATGTTCCTGAAGCTTTTCTGTGTGTAGTTTTATGTGTTTTGTTCTCAATGAACAGGTTTGTAAAGTAGGGTTAGTTTTAGAGGTGTTTATGACCATGTCAGCTGCCTATCTCGACAACATTATAATCAAATGTACATGCATAAAGCAAACATATAACACAGTGCCGTTTTTGTGTGTGTCCCTTTAAATGCAAATGACCTGCTGCTCCCCGCCCCCTTTCTAGAATAGGGCGGAGCTTCAAGAGCTTGTGTTAGCAGCTCTGATTACCTCACACACACACACACTGAACATGTCAGAAACTGTTCAGCCTTTTATGATCAAACCGGAGTCTGACAATGATGGAGAGACTCAAGAAGAAGAGACGACAAGTAGAACGAGACAGGACGTTTCTGAAGGGATAGTTGATGAATTCATGAGTTAACGATCTTCAGTCATTGATTAGCATATTCTGTCATGATAATCTATAAAGCACTGGTGTGTAGTAGTGTATAAAGTGTGTTGTGTTGCTAGTGCCAGCCGTTTGTTGTAGTCCTTAAAGAGATTACTGTAAAAGAAAATATCTCCCTTTGCTTTGAACTTGGAGCATCGTAACTTTGAGCGTCGTAACTTTGAGCGTCGTAACTTTGAGGAGTCGTAACTTTGAGGAGTCGTAACTTTGAGGAGTCGTAACTTTGAGGAGTCGTAACTTTGAGGAGTCGTAACTTTGAGGAGTCGTAACTTTGAGGAGTCGTAACTTTGAGGAGTCGTAACTTTGAGCGTCGTAACTTTGAGGAGTCGTAACTTTGAGGAGTCGTAACTTTGAGCGGCGTAACTTTGAGGAGTCGTAACTTTGAGCGTCGTAACTTTGAGGAGTCGGAACTTTGAGGAGTCGTAACTTTGAGGAGTCGTAACTTTGAGCGTCGTAACTTTGAGGAGTCGGAACTTTGAGGAGTCGTAACTTTGAGGAGTCGTAACTTTGAGCATCGTAACTTTGAGGAGTCGTAACTTTGAGGAGTCGTAACTTTGAGGAGTCGTAACTTTGAGGAGTCGTAACTTTGAGGAGTCGTAACTTTGAGGAGTCGTAACTTTGAGGAGTCGTAACTTTGAGGAGTCGTAACTTTGAGGAGTCGTAACTTTGAGGAGTCGTAACTTTGAGGAGTCGTAACTTTGAGGAGTCGTAACTTTGAGGAGTCGTAACTTTGAGGAGTCGTAACTTTGAGGAGTCGTAACTTTGAGGAGTCGTAACTTTGAGGAGTCGTAACTAATTTGAGCGTCGTAACTTTGAGGAGTCGTAACTTTGAGCGTCGTAACTTTGAGCGTCGTAACTTTGAGCGGCGTAACTTTGAGCGTCGTAACTTTGAGCGTCGTAACTTTGAGGAGTCGTAACTTTGAGGAGTCGTAACTTTGAGGAGTCGTAACTTTGAGGAGTCGTAACTTTGAGGAGTCGTAACTTTGAGCGTCGTAACTTTGAGGAGTCGTAACTTTGAGAGTCGTAACTTTGAGGAGTCGTAACTTTGAGCGTCGTAGCTTTGAGGAGTCATAACTTTGAGCGTCGTAGCTTTGAGGAGTCGTAACTTTGAGCGTCGTAGCTTTGAGGAGTCGTAACTTTGAGCGTCGTAACTTTGAGCGTCGTAACTTTGAGCGTCGTAACTTTGAGGAGTCGTAACTTTGAGCGTCGTAGCTTTGAGCGTCGTAACTAAGCGTCGTAACTTTGAGCGTCGTTACTTTGAGGAGTCGTAACTTTGAGCGTTGTAACTTTGAAAGTCGTAACTTTGAACTCCGTAACTATTCAGATGTTGCTTATGCTCAAACAAGAACAAATGTAGGGCGGGGCTTGATTGTGTCTGTGGGGAATTGATTGGATGGTTGTGGTTTGCTATTGGTGGATCTCATGTGAGTGACAGGTGGCCCCGCCCTCGTCATCAGAGAAGAGATGAAGTTATTCTGATTCAAGATTATTAATGATATGCACACATACAGCATTTACAATAAACAGAGCAATATCCCATAATAAAAACAAGAATGATCCATTTTGATTTCATGGTGACTTTAAATCTCAAAATCGTCTGCAGGTTGCCAGTTGAGTGAGATATTTTAATTGTAAATATATTTCATTCTGTAACAAAAAACACTGATAAATCTAAAGTGGATTATTGTGTATTTGCATTGTTAGCTTCTAATGTCAAACTCAATTGCGAGTCTCACTGCATGTACGGCAGCTTCTCAGATCACGTAAACACACACTTTGCATCAGGAATGTGTGTTTTCGCCACACTGAGGTCATGTGGCTTGATTTTAAACACAGTCAGGGTCATACACACGGTAAAAATAGACCAACGCTGGTGCTCAGTGACGGTTGCACTCGTGTGTGTGTGTGTGTGTGTGTGTAATTCATCATGAAGTGACTTCTGTTCTTGGTTAACGGTGACCTTTAACCCCAGGTTATGCTTCTGTGTTTAGTGACACAAACGATCCTAATGGAGTCTGACTGTGATCACCAGACTGCATTTACATGAAACACACTCGTCTGATGTCTTTACACGGATCCTGTTGTAGCAGCTCCAGCTCGTTTCATCACGCGCCTCACTGACCAACACATGTTTTATTCATCCTGTGTGTGTGTGTGTGTGTGTGTGTGTGTGTGTGTGTGTGTGTGTGTGTGTGTGTGTGTGTGAGAGATAGTGAGTTGATGAACTGAACTGGTACATGCACATGCTCCTGACAAGAAAAAACAACACAACACTAGAAGAGCATTTAATGAGCAACACACACACACACACACACACACACTTGTCCACTGTTAAATTCACTGTAAATCACTGGCAGTCGAGGTTTTCTTGCATTCATTCACTGTAAATAATACAGTCCCTGCATTTCAAGCATGATGGGATTGCACAATAAACACTATTTAAATTAAATAATTACATCAGATGCGTCATGCTAGGGCTTTTACTGTTTTTCATGATAATATACATGTTGATTCATACTTTGGTAACACTTTACAATAATTGCATTAACTATCAATGAGTATTCTCATATTTATTCATCTTTGTTTATGTTAGATAATAAAAATACCTTGTTAGTTCATGTCAGCTGATTAAAAGATACAACTTTTGGTTTTAAAAATGTATTAGTAAATTATGGAAGCTTGTTTCTGCCACAGAATACAACATTTTAAAAGACAATTGCGACTTTTGCGAGTTGTAAAGTCAGAATTGGGAGTTGTAAAGTCAGAAGTTGTAAAGTCAGAATTGCGAGTTGTAAAGTCAGAATTGCGAGTTGTAAATTCAGAATTGGGAGGTGTAAGTTCAGAATTGTGAGTTGTAAAGTAGGAATTGCGAGTTGTAAAGTCAGAATTGCGAGTTGTAAATTCAGAATTGTGAGGTGTAAGTTCAGAATTGTGAGGTGTAAATTCAGAATTGCGAGTTGTAAAGTCAGAATTGTGAGTTGTAAAGTATGAATTGCGAGTTGTAAAGTCAGAATTGTGAGTTGTAAAGTCAGAATTGTGAGGTGTAAATTCAGAAGTGCGAGGTGTAAAGTCGGAATTGTGAGTTGTAAAGTCAGAATTGTGAGGTGTAAATTCAGAATTGTGAGTTGTAAAGTATGAATTGCGAGTTGTAAAGTCAAAAGTGCGAGTAGTAAAGTCAGAATTGTGAGGTGTAAATTCAGAATTGCGAGGTGTAAAGTCAGAATTGTGAGTTGTAAAGTCAGAATTGTGAGGTATAAATTCAGAATTGCGAGTTGTAAAGTCAGAATTGCGAGTTGTAAAGTCAGAAGTGCGAGTAGTAAAGTCAGAAGTGCGAGTTGTAAAGTTATAAGTGCGAGTTGTAAAGTCAGATGTGTGAGTTGTAAAGTCAGAATTGCGAGTTGTAAATTCAGAATTGTGAGGTGTAAGTTCAGAATTGCGAGTTGTAAAGTAGGAATTGCGAGTAGTAAAGTAGGAATTGCGAGTTGTAAAGTCAGAATTGCGAGTTGTAAATTCAGAATTGTGAGGTGTAAGTTCAGAATTGTGAGGTGTAAATTCAGAATTGCGAGTTGTAAAGTCAGAATTGTGAGGTGTAAATTCAGAATTGTGAGTTGTAAAGTATGAATTGCGAGTTGTAAAGTCAGAATTGCGAGTAGTAAAGTAGGAATTGCGAGTTGTAAAGTCAGAATTGTGAGTTGTAAAGTCAGAATTGTGAGGTGTAAATTCAGAATTGCGATTTGTAAAGTTAGAATTGCGAGGTGTAAATTCAGAATTGTGAGTTGTAAAGTCAGAATTGCGAGTTGTAAAGTCAGAAGTGCGAGTAGTAAAGTCAGAATTGCGAGTTGTAAAGTTATAAGTGCGAGTTGTAAAGTCAGATGTGTGAGTTGTAAAGTCAGAATTGCGAGTTGTAAAGTCAGAATTGCGAGTTGTAAATTCAGAATTGTGAGGTGTAAGTTCAGAATTGTGAGGTGTAAATTCAGAATTGCGAGTTGTAAAGTCAGAATTGTGAGTTGTAAAGTCAGAATTGTGAGGTGTAAATTCAGAATTGTCAGTTGTAAAGTATGAATTGCGAGTTGTAAAGTCAGAATTGCGAGTAGTAAAGTAGGAATTGCGAGTTGTAAAGTCAGAATTGCGAGTTGTAAATTCAGAATTGTAAGGTGTAAGTTCAGAATTGTGAGTTGTAAAGTCAGAATTGTGAGGTGTAAATTCAGAATTGTGAGTTGTAAAGTATGAATTGCGAGTAGTAAAGTAGGAATTGCGAGTTGTAAAGTCAGAATTGCGAGGTGTAAAGTCAGAATTGCGAGGTGTAAAGTCAGAATTGTGAGGTGCAAATTCAGAATTGCGAGTTGTAAAGTCAGAATTGCGAGTTGTAAAGTCAGAAGTGCGAGTTGTAAAGTTATAAGTGCGAGTTGTAAAGTCAAAAGTGCGAGTAGTAAAGTCAGAATTGCGAGTTGTAAAGTCAGAATTGCGAGTTATAAATTCAGAATTGTGAGGTGTAGGTTCAGAATTGCGAGTTGTAAAGTATGAATTGCGAATTGTAAAGTCAGAATTACGTGATATAAATTTTTTATTGTTTATGTCTGCGTTCGGTTTTCATTAAAGTACTGCAATTACTAACAAATTTAAACAAATTAAAGTTCAAAAGGAAACTTAATGACACATTGCTGACGTTGTCTGTCTGTCTCTAGTTAATGACAGCTGAACTCTAATGTGTCGTTTCATTAGAGCTGCTTTAATTAAATTACTCGTTAAAGGCTCATAGAGCAAATTACACCAGCAAATGATGTGGAACACTAAACAGACAGCAGATATACTCAACTCCTGTGTTGCACACTGATGAGGATGCTCATGATAGTGAGGCAGAAACACTGAAGATGCTGGTTTCATTTGATTATTGAACAGATGAAGATGAGCTCATCTGATCTGTGTCATGCGATGAGACAGAAGATGGATTCGTCAGCAAAGCTCAGTTTAAACTCACTTATGTCTAGAAGAAACAACTGCGATGTTAGTGGGATTTCTTCTGTGGTTTCTCTTCCCTGCAGAATCATGACATACGTCTAACCTGCCCTCGTTTTGCTTTCTATCTGTACTACCATCTGTAGTAAAACACAAACTACCATATGTAGTTTTTGGAGCGCAGAATGAAATTTGGTCTCTTTTAAAAGACGACACTTGGCAGATTAATGCTGAAGTGAAAAAAAAGTTTAAAAAGTGAAATTAATGTTATAGAATTTTAAATAAATTGCTGTAAAAAATGCATGAAAATAAAAATTTTTAGTTGTTATATGAAATATTTATTTTCCAAAACACATTTTTCTCTAAAACAGCGAGAAAACCAAAGCCATAAATCTAAACAAGTTGTGTTCCATATTGAGGTTGACATCTCAAAAAATGAGCTGAAAACGTCCTTGTTAGTCAAAGAAAAGCTTTTATTGACACCAGGCCCAGCAAAGCAGTTGGCGGATATATCCACTGATCGGGCGGGCCAAGTAATTAAAAATAACATTCATATTAATCGCAGGTGGATGAGAGATAAATCATTGTGTTTGTTTGATAAAAATATTTTGCAAGCCCTGTTAGCGGATTCCGTTTGCCGTTTGTCCACATTGGAAGTTTTCAAAACAATTCCCCACATGTTCTGACGAGGGAGCCGAAGCTCATTATTATGCAAAATTGTTATCCAATCACAGCAGTGGGCGTTTACTTCCAAGTCTTCAGTGCGGCACGCCCATAAAAACAGAGCGTTCCAGGAGAGAGGCTCAAAACCAGGGCAGAAAATAGCCTATTACTTATTCATTATGATTTTTTTGAATGTAAAAACCACGCAAACTTCATAAATTGACCTCAGACAACAGTATAAAAAAATTTAAAAGCCAGTTCATGACACCTTTAAAGCGCAATAAGACACTCATTTTGGTACTCACTAGTTTTGAAAAAAGTTGTGATGATAAATCATGAAAATAATATTTGCAGTATAGCAATGAGATATATAGAGAATAAAGTCTCTGCTTCTCACACGTGTCTCGTGTAAAATGTATTAGTAAATTATGTAAGCTTGTTTCTGCCACAGAATATAACATTTTAAAAGATAATTGCGACTTTTGCGAGTTGTAAAATCAGAATTGGTAGTTGTAAAGTCAGAATCGGGAGTTGTAAAGTAGGAATTGCGAGTTGTAAAGTCAGAATTGCGAGTTGTAAATTCCGAATTGCGAATTGTAAATTCCGAATTGCGAGTTGTAAATTCCGAATTGCGAGTTGTAAAGTGGGAATTGGGAGTTGAAAAGTCAGAATTGGGAGTTGTAAAGTCAGAAGTTGTAAAGTAAGAATTGGGAGTTGTAAAGTCAGAATTAAGAATTGTAAATTCAGAATTGGGAGTTGTAAAGTCAGAATTGTGAGTTGTAAATAGTTGTAAAGTGAAAATTGGGAGTTGTAAAGTGAGAATTGGGAGTTGTAAATTCAGAATTGGGAGTTGTAAAGTGAAAATTGGGAGTTGTAAAGTGAGAATTGGGAGTTGTAAAGTCAGAAGTTGTAAAGTCAGAATTGGGAGTTGTAAAGTGAGAATTGGGAGTTGTAAAGTCAGAAGTTGTAAAGTCAGAATTGGGAGTTGTAAAGTCAGAAGTTGTAAAGTCAGAATTGGGAGTTGTAAAGTCAGAAGTTGTAAAGTCAGAAGTTGTAAAGTCAGAATTGGGAGTTGTAAAGTCAGAAGTTGTAATGTCAGAATTGCGAGTTGTAAAGTCAGAATTGGGAGTTGTAAAGTCAGAAGTTGTAATGTCAGAATTGCGAGTTGTAAAGTCAGAATTGGGAGTTGTAAAGTCAGAAGTTGTAAAGTCAGAATTGCGAGTTGTAAAGTCAGAATTGGGAGTTGTAAAGTCAGAATTGGGAGTTGTAAAGTCAGAAGTTGTAATGTCAGAATTGCGAGTTGTAAAGTCAGAATTGGGAGTTGTAAAGTCAGAAGTTGTAATGTCAGAATTGCGAGTTGTAAAGTCAGAATTGGGAGTTGTAAAGTCAGAAGTTGTAATGTCAGAATTGCGAGTTGTAAAGTCAGAAGTTGTAAAGTGAGATTAGGGAGTTGTAAAGTCAGAATTGGGAGTTGTAAAGTCAGAATTGGGAGTTGTAAAGTCAGAATTGGGAGTTATAAAATCAGAATTGCACTGAGATATATAGAGAATAAAGTCTCTGCTTCTCACACGTGTCTCGTCTAGGGTTTCAGAAAACATTGCAACGATGTCTCAGATTTGTCAAGATGAACTCACACTTTTCTCATCAGATAATCTGAGCTTCTATCCAGATTCATTTTATAGCGCTGTACTCTTACTGGATGCCTATTAACTCAGACAACGTGTTATAAATGAAATTCTATCACATGAGCAATAACATTCCCCTCAGTCAAGACGAGACGGCATTGACACCAGTGTGAGAGACACACTCTTTCTCTCTCTCTTCCTTCATGATTTATCAGATGTTTCTCGGCTGATATCTCATTGTTTCATTCGTAGCTCTCTGCGTAGCATGATCCGGTTTCCGGCCTGGCGTTATCTGTACAGGGTGTGGAGCGGCGCGTGCCGAGCAGACATAATTAACTTTCGCTAATTAGCCATTGGACGAATAGAGCAATCATTAATCATTAAAATCTCCCTGGTGTATCCTGACACTGTGGAGAACACAGAAGAGTCTGAGGACACAAGCGCCTGTGAACCCTAAACATTTACTCAACTTTAGCTTTGATTGATTGATTTTCTTGATGCCTTTTAGTGAAGCGAATCTCATAAAAACAAACACGACAGACTGGACCATCCGACCAATCACAACAGACTGGGTCATCTGACCAATCTCAAAGGACTGGGTCATCTGACCAATCTCAACAGACTGGGTCATCTGACCAATCACAACAGACTGGGTCATCTGACCAATCACAACAGACTGGGTCATCTGACCAATCACAACAGACTGGGTCACCTGACCTCTCTCAACAGACTGGGTCATCTGACCAATCTCAACAGACTGGGTCACCTGACCTCTCTCAACAGACTGGGTCATCTGACCATTCTCAACAGACTGGGTCATCTGACCAATCACAACAGACTGGGTCATCTGACCAATCACAACAGACTGGGTCGTCTGACCAATCTCAACAGACTGGGTCATCTGACCAATCTCAACAGACTGGGTCATCTGACCAATCTCAACAGACTGGGTCATCTGACCAATCACAACAGACTGGACCATCTGACCAATCTCAACAGACTGGGTCATCTGACCAGTCTTAACAGACTGGGTCATCTGACCAATCACAACAGACTGGGTCATCTGACCAATCTCAACAGACTGGACCATCTGACCAATCACAACAGACTGGGTCATCTGACCAATCTCAACAGACTGGGTCACGTGACCTCTCTCAACAGACTGGACCATCTGACCTCTCTCAACAGACTGGGTCATCTGACCTCTTTCAACAGACTGGGTCATCTGACCAATCTCAACAGACTGGACCATCTGACCAATCTCAACAGACTGGGTCATCTGACCAATCTCAACAGACTGGGTCATCTGACCAATCTCAACAGACTGGGTCATCTGACCAATCTCAACAGACTGGGTCATCTGACCAATCTCAACAGACTGGGTCATCTGACCAATCACAACAGACTGGGTCATCTGACCAATCTCAACAGACTGGACCATCTGACCGATCACAACAGACTGGACCATCTGACCGATCTCAACAGACTGGACCATCTGACCAATCACAACAGACTGGACCATCTGACCAATCTCAACAGACTAGGTCATCTGACCAATCTCAACAGACTGGACCATCTGACCAATCTCAACAGACTGGGTCATCTGACCAATCTCAACAGACTGGACCATCTGACCAATCTCAACAGACTGGGTCATCTGACCAATCTCAACAGACTGGGTCATCTGACCAATCTCAACAGACTGGGTCATCTGACCAATCACAACAGACTGGGTCATCTGACCAATCTCAACAGACTGGGTCATCTGACCAACTCAACAGACTGGGTCACGTGACCTCTCTCAACAGACTGGACCATCTGACCTCTCTCAACAGACTGGGTCATCTGACCGATCTCAACAGACTGGGTCATCTGACCGATCTTAACAGACTGGGTCATCTGACCAATCTCAACAGACTGGACCATCTGACCGATCTCAACACACTGGACCATCTGACCGATCACAACAGACTGGGTCATCTGACCAATCACAACAGACTGGACCATCTGACCGATCTCAACACACTGGACCATCTGACCGATCACAACAGACTGGGTCATCTGACCAATCACAACAGACTGGGTCATCTGACCAATCTCAACAGACTGGGTCATCTGACCGATTTTAACAGACTGGGTCATCTGACCAATCTCAACAGACTGGACCATCTGACCGATCTCAACAGACTGGGTCACCTGACCAATCTCAACAGACTGGGTCATCTGACCAATCACAACAGACTGGACCATCTGACCAATCACAACAGACTGGACCATCTGACCAATCTCAACACACTGGGTCATCTGACCGATCTCAACAGACTGGGTCATCTGACCGATCACAACAGACTGGACCATCTGACCCATCACAACAGACTGGACCATCTGACCAATCTCAACAGACTGGGTCATCTGACCAATCACAACAGACTGGACCTTCTGACCAGTCACAACAGACTGGACCATCTGACCAATCACAACAGACTGGACCATCTGACCAATCTCAACAGACTGGACCATCTGACCGATCTCAACAGACTGGACCATCTGACCAATCTCAACAGACTGGACCATCTGACCAATCACAACAGACTGGACCATCTGACCAATCTCAACAGACTGGGTCATCTGAGCAATCTCAACAGACTGGGTCATCTGACCAAACACAACAGACTGGGTCATCTGACCAATCACAACAGACTGGGTCATCTGACCAATCACAACAGACAGACTGGGTCATCTGACCAATCACAACAGACTGGGTCATCTGACCAAACACAACAGACTGGGTCATCTGACCAATCACAGCAGACTGGGTCATCTGACCAATCTCAACAGACTGGGTCATCTGACCAATCTCAACAGACTGGGTCATCTGACCAAACACAACAGACTGGGTCATCTGACCAATCACAACAGACTGGACCATCTGACCAATCACAACAGACTGGGTCATCTGACCAAACACAACAGACTGGGTCATCTGACCAATCACAACAGACTGGGTCATCTGACCAAACACAACAGACTGGGTCATCTGACCAATCTCAACAGACTGGGTCATCTGACCAATCACAACAGACTGGGTCATCTGACCAAACACAACAGACTGGGTCATCTGACCAATCACAACAGACTGGGTCATCTGACCAATCACAACAGACTGGGTCATCTGACCAATCTCAACAGACTGGACCATCTGACCAATCACAACAGACTGGACCATCTGACCAATCTCAACAGACTGGATCATCTGACCAATCTCAACAGACTGGGTCATCTGACCGATCTCAAGAGACTGGACCATATGACCAATCTCAACAGACTGGGTCATCTGACCAATCTCAACAGACTGGGTCATCTGACCAATCTCAACAGACTGGGTCATCTGACCAATCTCAACAGACTGGGTCATCTGACCGATCACAACAGACTGGGTCATCTGACCAATCTCAACAGACTGGGTCATCTGACCGATCACAACAGACTGGACCATCTGACCAATCACAATAGACTGGACCATCTGACCGATCTCAACAGACTGGGTCATCTGACCAATCACAACAGACTGGACCATCTGACCGATCTCAACAGACTGGGTCATCTGACCGATCACAACAGACTGGGTCATCTGACCGATCTCAACAGACTGGGTCATCTGACCAATCACAACAGACTGGACCACCTGACCAATCACAACAGACTGGACCATCTGACCGATCTCAACAGACTGGGTCATCTGACCAATCTCAACAGACTGGACCATCTGACCGATCTCAACAGACTGGGTCATCTGACCGATCACAACAGACTGGGTCATCTGACCGATCTCAACAGACTGGGTCATCTGACCAATCACAACAGACTGGACCATCTGACCGATCTCAACAGACTGGGTCATCTGACCAATCACAACAGACTGGACCACCTGACCAATCACAACAGACTGGACCATCTGACCGATCTCAACAGACTGGGTCATCTGACCAATCACAACAGACTGGACCATCTGACCAATCACAACAGACTGGACCATCTGACCAATCACAACAGACTGGACCATCTGACCAATCACAACAGACTGGAGCATCTGACCAATCACAACAGACTGGACCATCTGACCAATCACAACAGACTGGACCATCTGACCGATCTCAACAGACTGGACCATTTGACCAATCTCAACAGACTGGACCATCTGACCGATCTCAACAGACTGGGTCATCTGACCAATCAGAGCAGAGCAGATTAGACCTGTGGAAAGGTGGGGTTTAGAGAGACTGGATCTTCAAACCGTTTTCAGACTCTCCGAGAAATGACGTGATGTACATTATGAGAAGATTAAAGTGTTTTTTGACCTATTGTAGGAGACTCCAAAACAAGATTAGGAGCATAATAGGGGCACTTTAAAATACATTTGATTTCATTTTTATTAAATCAGTGCTAATAAATTAAAGATAGCACTGCTAATACTAATACCATAATGTATAAATACATAATATCCATATTTTGCATTACAGAAATGAGTGTGGTGAATATATGAGTCTGATTCTTCCGTCTGTGTTTCTCAGAGATCAGCTGCTCTTTCATTCACTTTCAAGAGTCACACGTTCCTTTAATAATACAGTTAGCAGATGCATAATTCATTTTGTCTTCTGTGAAAAATTAAAGCAATTAGAGCAATCCTGTTGTGTGTCTGAGACTGAGAATAGAGCCTCTTTTTGGGGAGACTGGAGTGAGTGTCAGCAGCTCGTGTGGGGAACAGACGTCCTCGCACGGGACAGGTGTGTGTGTGTGTGTGTGTGTGCGCGTCCTCATCCCGAGCGGATGTTTTCGGATCCGATGTGTTGAACAGGAGCGGCTAACTCGCGCTAAACGTCCGCACAGACCTGCATCTGCCAATCAACGCAGCCTCTGCCGCTGTCATGGCAATGCTTGCATAAATTAGCATGCATTTGCATAAGAAGTCGAATGGCATTTTCTCTTTCTTTATTACTTACTTTCTCGATTCAGCCTCTCTGTTGCGGCTTTCATCAAATGGCATTTTCTCCCATCAAAGCTGTGAGACGGACACACAGTACAGTTTCAGGAGGGACAACCGCATTTGAATACGGGATTCAATCCCTTAAATTATCATTCTGTGTTCGTACGGAACATGACTCACTAATGCGATGATTGACTCCTTGGGCTTGTTTATCATGTTTATGGAGTTACTAAAGTGGGAAGTTTGGATTTGTGATATTTAGAGGCCAAGCACTGAAGGTCCGTAGGCTCCTATTGAAACTTAGCGTTCCTATTCTTCTTCTTCTTCTTCTTCCGCTCTTGAGTCTGTGACAGCCCATAGAACGGTAGGGTAAAAAGTTGTGAAATTTGGGACACAGATAGAGGACAGTCTGAGCTGTCATCACAGCAAATTTGGAGTCTCTAACTCAATCCCTCTAGCGCCACCACCTGTCCAAAGTTTGACTCATGTTTATGCTAATAACTTTTGAACCGTAAGGGAAAAAACGCCATTTTCCACATATACATTACATTTACATTTAGTCATTTAGCAGACGCTTTTATCCAAAGCGACTTACAAATGAGGGCAATAGAAGCAGCTAGAGCAGTCGAAGGGCAACAATATCAACAATATGCAAGTGCTGTAACAAGTCTCAGTTAGTCTAGCACAGAATTTTTTATTTTTTATTTTTTATTTTTTTTAAATAAATTAGACAGACAGACAATGAACAGAATGATAAGTGCTATTCTCGATCGGTCAGGTGTTGCTGGAAAAGATGTGTCTTTAGACGTTTTTTGAAAATGGCTACAGACTCGGCCGCACGAATTGAGATCGGCAGGTCATTCCACCAGGTGGGAACGGTCCAGGAAAAGCTCAGTGACAGCGATTTCATGCCTCTCTGGTATGGCACCACAAGGCGTCGTTCACTGGCAGAACGCAAGTTCCTGGAGGGTGTGTAAGTCTGAACGAGCGAGTTTAGGTATATTGGTGCAGAGCCAGTGGATGTTTTGAAGGCGAGCACCAGTGCATTGAATTTGATGCGAGCAGCTATTGGCAGCCAGTGGAGTCTGATGAAGAGAGGCGTGACGTGCGCTCTCTTCGGCTCACTAAAGACCAACCTCGCCGCTGCATTCTGGATCAGTTGCAAGGGTTTGGTAGTGCATGCCGGAAGGCCCGCTAGAAGAGCATTACAGTAGTCCAGTCTGGAGAGAACGAGAGCTTGGACCAGTAATTGTGTGGCATGCTCTGATAGGAAGGGTCTAATCTTCCTAATGTTGTATAATGCAAATCTGCAGGACCGGGTTGTTGCAGTGATGTTGTCAGTGAGTTTTAGCTGATCATCAATCACAACCCCAAGGTTCCTGGCTGTCCTGGACGGAGTTATGGTTGATGAACCTAGCTGAATGGAGAGATTGGGGTGAAGTGCTGGGTTGGCTGAGACCACAAGCAGTTCTGTCTTTGCAAGGTTGAGTTGCAGGTGATGTTCCTTCATCCAGGCTGAGATGTCTGTTAGGCAGGCAGCGATACGAACACCAACCGATGGATCATCTGGTTGAAATGAGAAGTAGAGTTGAGTGTCGTCGGCATAGCAGTGATAGGAAAAGCCATGTTTCTGAATGACCGATCCCAGTGATGACATGTAGATGGAGAAGAGAAGTGGTCCAAGCACTGAGCCCTGGGGAACTCCAGTAGCTAGATGATGTGACTTAGACACTTCACCTCTCCATGACACCCTGAAGGACCTACCTGAGAGGTAAGACTTGAACCACTGGAGAGCAGTTCCTGAGATGCCCATCTTCATGAGAGTTGCCAGGAGGATCTGTTGATTAACTGTGTCAAAAGCAGCAGACAAATCCAGTAAGATAAGTACTGTGGATTTGGAGGCTGCTCTTGCCTGTCTGAGTGCCTCTGTAACTGAGAGCAGGGCAGTCTCAGTGGAGTGGCCGCTTTTGAAACCGGATTGGTTGATGTCCAGGAGATTGTTCTGTTCAAGAAACGTAGAGAGCTGATTAAACACAGCCCGCTCAAGTGTCTTTGCAATGAAAGGTAGAAGGGATACCGGTCTGTAGTTTTCTAAAAGTGCTGGGTTTAGAGAGGGTTTCTTAAGCAGTGGGGTTACCCGAGCCTGCTTAAATGCTGTGGGGAAAGTCCCGGTGTGAAGAGAGGTGTTGACAATGTGAGTGAGTGCAGGAGTAACAGAAGAAGAAATGGCCTGAAGGAGGTGAGTGGGGATAGGGTCAAGCGGACATGTAGTGGGATGATTGGAAAGGATGAGTTCCAATCATTTTCCGTCATGAAAATGTTCCCGCCATTTTGAATTTTCAGAAAAACCTACTTTTGCGAACTTGTCCTAGACTGTTCATCCGATTTGCACCAAATTTGAACCAGATCATCTTCAGGCGGTGCCAATAAAAAGTTATAGAATTCAAGTCGATTTGTCAAATCGCTTTCGATAAACTTGCGAACAAATTTTACGTAGCGGTTGCGAACATACACATAAGGCAATATCTCCGCAACGCTTTATCGTATTCAAACCAAACTTGGTACATGTCATCACAAGCATGACCTGAGGAAACATGCAGCGTTTTGGCGCAGCGCCACCTACTGGTCCTAAATATGGTCTCCTTAGATTCGGGGCGTCCATATCTTACTTCCAATTTTACCATATCGGCCATTTTGTATTATGTGCTAAAATGCTGTATTTTATGAACTCATGAACGGATTGTTATGAAACTTGGTATGGGTCATCAGCACGATGCCCTGAAGGAGCTTTAGAAGTTTTGAAACAGCGCCACCTAGTGGATTTTTTTTTCTTCAAATTCTTATAACCTTGGGTGTGAGTGACTTATTTTCACGAAAGTCATCTTCTTAGACTCCTGAATCCGTGCTGAGTCCAACGGTACCAGACTTGCCAGATTTCGGCATATGGTTTGTGCAGCGTTGTAATTTAGCGCTTAAAAAACATTAGCTGATATCTTCGAAACCGCTAGTCTGATCGAGACGAAACCAGCACCAGAAGTTCGGAAACATAGATCGATAGCAATTTGTTACTGCCCAAATGTCAAAATATTTATAGTAAGGGGGAGTAAAATCCAATCAAAGTCAGGTGTCAGTCATTTTTTATGTGTTTTTTCATATAAATGTCTTTAACTCACCAAAATTGACTCACACATGTACGGGCTCACTCCGAGGACACATACAAAAAATGGGGATTGTGCCTCTTTGGCTGGCGCTATAATAGAACAAAACATGACATTCCCATAGACTACAATGCATTTTTCAGCCTTTTTGCCTAAAATCATCTTAAAATGTGTTTAATTGCTCATTGCTGCAGTTAATCTGACACTCTCAGCCATTATGTCTTGTCTTCTTTGCGCTTGACCCTGATAATGGCTGCTTGCAGATATATTTTGGTCTTGTTTTCAATGTAAAGCATTTGGATTTATTTGGGTGTTTGTTCGCTATTTGTCTAGATCCGACAACACTAGTGACTCAATGTTCGTACGTCTTTCCCTGCGGTTTTCTTGCACCACGCTTACGAAAGACAGAAACATCTCTGATGCGTGTTTAAACATACACCAACAGGCACCAACACAATATTATAATGTTATGCCTGATCGGTGGACTGTTAGACAACATTAACGTTCCTAAACTGACTGTCTTAACTGAATACTCTGGCATTTCGACATCATTTTGTGTGTACAGAAGAGAATAAAACTCTTGAACTGAATTTTGCTGTGCTAATATGAACTCGGACTCCTCCTCAGTGCTGTGTGTGATTATTGGAGGAAGCTCATCGCATTGAGGCATAAGTTGCACATTTGGGCTGTAGTTTATGAGTTTGGCTCAGATGCTCCTCTATGGCAGCATGAGGATGATGAAATACACCGTCAGACCAAATGCACCAAATCTTGCACTTTATGTTGTTGTACTTGCACAAAAAATGCTGTTTTTTTTTGTTGAGCTGAGAAAAAGAAATATAAACGTGCTTATTGTGAAGTCAGTGATCTGTTGTGAAAGACCGTGTGCTTCCTTTGCAGTAAGGGGAGTGAAACATTTACTAGCAAATCTGGGCTGTGATTGTTTACATGTATCTATAATATTAATATTATTGGAAAGTTTAATATTACAGTATATCCAGCTTTATTCCCATACAGTATCGTTGCATAAAGCGACTGTTTGGGCTGCCAACTTTTGGAAAGGAAAATACGGGACAGTTGTGAGTGAAAAGTGTATTAAGAATTGCCCCGCCTCAAAAACCTTTTGCCCTGCCTGTTTATTTTTATTTTTATGTCAGTTAAGTTCAGTTTTGAGATTTCAATGTCGGACGGTTTTGTTTTGTTACGAGATCTCAGTGATGTTTGGTTCTGTTCAAGGCCATTTGTTTTTTTTACCTGATGATTTTTCCATGACTGTCAGTTTTGTTCCGTTACAAGATCTCAATGAAAGTCGGATTCATTTTGTTACATGATTTTAATAACGGTCTGCTTTATTCTGTTATGAGATCGCAGTGACGGTTGGTTTTGTTCTTTTATAAGATCTCAATGACAGTAGGTTTGTCAGTGTCAGTCTGTATTGTTCAATTTCGAGATTTCAATGATGGACATTTTGGTTCGGTTACCAGATTTCAATGACCGTTTTAGGGGTGTAACGGTACACAAAACTGACGGATCGGTACAGCAGTTTTACAAAATTGCTTTTTATTTATTTTTATTCAACAGTGGCTTATTGAAAAAAAAAGTGTCTGTCCTTAAATGAATTAAATGATAACTAAAAGTTTATTGAAGATATGGCTGTAAACTAAATAAAGGGAGCCCTTACTTGCACATTAATATTAAAGGTTAACAACAGAGCCCAAATTATTAGCTTAAATTCAGCTGCTACTTATTTTTAGAAATAATAATCAACACTCAACATAATACGCAAACATGTAAACTTCACACAAGGCAGTTTTTGCAATAACTTGTAAATCTAATTGTAATTTTTTTTCCCTCTCCAATTCGTTGTTGAAATATAATCATTTATACACAGTGTCTTGTCATTTTCATGACAGGTTTATTTAAACATACATAAAATAATCAAGACCTCAGTAACAGGTTCAGTAGAATATAATGAATATAATGGCTAATATAGAGCATATATTCAGTGAAAGAGTTGATTTCTCTAGTGAACTCACAGCTGTGGACACTGAATGATTTTTCGTATCATATATTTGAGTAATTATCATAAATTAGTTATCATTCGTAAGCTTACGAACTCAAAATTCATCCTGTGACAGTTTTGAAATTGGACGTTGCGTTACCATGGAAACGGTACTTTAAATTCTTCTAGCGGGCTCCTCCCCCTAGTGGGCGTCATCATGTTTCATATTACAACATTAATTTTAACTACTTTATAATCAAAATCTTTTCTAATCTTGACAAAACACATATCATCGGAAAGGTCTGAGTCTCAAGGTTCCATATTTGGTGACCATTTTGTGATGGATGTGACATTTGGACAGAAATTTACAGGAAAATGCATCAAAAAAACAATCAATGGAATTTGAATGACACCTGGAGGCTATTTTTGGTACAGCGCCTAAACAAAATCTCATGGGAACTTCAATTTTTGTGATATCAACTTCAAATTTGGAACACAACTTGGTTAGACATATAGCTTTGATTTTATAGTAATTTTAGATTAAAACATTTGTAAAATATATATTTTATATAAAATAAAAAATATTTAGTACAGTATTTTTATTTTTGTACAGTAAATTTAAACTTCCATAACTTTTTCATACTTTCATATTTTGAATTGCTTTCACTTCAGCAATAATCTGCCGAGTATCTTCTTTAAAACAAGACCTTAGGTCTATATTCCAAAGCATTCTTGAATTACACTGCCTGAGGTGAATGTGATGCTACATGACATTGTTTAGTTTACAGCAGTTATACTGACATCTTTCCGCTGTTGAAACACTGATTGAGCGATTACACCACATATGATACGGGACAGTAACCTTTAATGTATCCTCAACATACCTTCAGATGTTCATTCATGTTTATTCTTTAGGAAGAGATGTTCGATCGCGCGGCCGCTTGAACTGTGATCAGTCGCGCCACATTAAAGAGCGTCAAAACGGCATTTATCGTTTGAATTTCGTGATAAAATGGACTGAATACTTCATATGTTCGTGTGGGAACTCGGATTGATGTGTGTTCCGCGCTTAAAACAAGCCGACTGTGAACTGTTAAAGATTGCATTCGGAAACCGTTCGGTACACGCTGAGCCGAAAGCCCTGTACCGAAACGTTCGGTACGAATACGTGTACCATTACACCCCTAGTCAGTTTCTTTACAGTATGAGATCTCAGTGATGTTTGGTTCTGTTTAAGGCCATCTGGTTTTGTTACCTGATGATATTTTGATAACGGTCAGCTTTGTCCGGTTACGAGATCTCAATGACAGCAGGTTTGTGCGTGTCAGTCGGTATTGTTTCAAGATCTCAATGTCGTTTGGTTAAGTTCGGTTATGAGTTTTCAATGACAGTCAGTTTCTTTACAGTGTGATATATCAATAACGTTGATTGTTTTCGGTTACAAGATCTCGATGCAAATAGTTTATATAGTTAATAGTAAAGCATAAATATCAACGTTATAAAATTAAGTAAAACTACTCAACTTTTCTGATACTGGTCTTCCCATCATGCACTGGGGTTTGAATAATTAAGGAGGTTGATTTTTCGCTGTTTTCCAGCTGTATTTACACTTTTATCATTGCTTTTGTTGTTAGGGTTAGTAACTGGCCATTTTGTGACATTTGGAGTAAATTTTCTACTCAAAATTACACATTCATACTCCAAAACCATCCATCAAATGTTACCGTCACTGTGTTATTGAGTACCAAGTGTTCAGAAGCCGCGTTACTTCTGTTATGTACATCTACATAATATCTATAGTGTTACTTAATTAGATATTTCTAAGTAAAGCACACTTTAGAAGTGTGGTTTAATTCAATGTAATATTGTTTGAGTAAAATGGGTTGCAAAGGAAACTTCAACTAAGTAGAAATCACTCAACCTTTTACTGGCCAGGTTAAAATTACTTATTTTCTTTGTTAATTTTACTTAACTTAGTTTAGTAGAGTTTACTTAATTCCATATGTGAAACGTATTGTTTTTTTTCAGTGTGTGATTGGTTGCGTTACATGTCAGTCAAACGTCCAGTGCCCGGTTGCATAAAGCAGCTTAAGTGTAATTTTCCCTTAAGTTCGCCCTTATGTTTCCCTTAAACCTAAGGGTGTTGCAGAAAAAAACCCTGAAGTGTTACTTAAGGGTTTCTTTAAGTGAAACGTCATAAACACTTAGAATTCCCCTTAAATGCTGTTTTTTCACTTAAGTAATCCCTTAAAAAGCGTTGCATAAAACCCCTTAACGGTCATTTCCCTAAGTATAACTCAAGGTTTGGAAATCGTAACCTTAAGAGTAACGCGGACAAAAATAAGACGACATGGCTGAATTTATGCAACCAGCTGAAGATCATTATGTGCCAAGAAGAGTTTTTAGGGATAGGGAGAACCCTTTGGACCATCTTAGCGATGAAAAATTGTTGCAAGAATACACAGATTTGACCATCACACATCGCAACCACTGTGACAAATAAACCACATATTTGAGATTTAAACAACTACATTCTCGACTGAACAACTCTTAAAACTACATTTCGTGACACAATAACAGTAGTATTTTTTAATATCGCGGCCGCACACAACCACTTTGAAAAGCGCAAAAGGACACGCGTCAATTTCTCTTCAAGCGCTTGCTTTATACGCGTGTCCATCTCGCTTTGGACGAGCAAATGCATTCAAAGTTCAAGCGTCAAACTAGACGCGAATTTGATGCTCTATTCACGTTTGGGGTGATTAGTGTTAGTGTTTTGCGTATCTATGGCAACAAGACTTTTATAACGTGAATCCAGGATGGCTGTCGTGAAACACTTAAATGTTTCTTTTACCTAAGAGAACCGTTTAAGAGATTATACGCAACACCCTTAAGTTATTCTCTTAGGTAAGGGGAAATCGCCCCTTAAGTTCATACTTGAGGGAAAAACTTAAGGTGCTTTATGCAACCGGTCAGTCTGAAGCTCTGGCCACGCGAGACTAAAGTATACGGGACAAACTGCGTTCTGTGTATCTTTCATACGGGACGCTTTATTGATTCTTTAAATGCGGGATGATTCTGTATTATAGAGAGCGGTTGGCAACTCTAACGACAGTATTTCGCAAATCTCATTGTTTATATCATTGTAAAATGTTAACTATATGATCGCTCATCTTTTTATCTCCCTGCCGTTTTTGGCCACAACAGGCCTGTTTAATATTCACAGCTGTAGAGACTCGTTTATTATGAGTCGTTTGATGAAATTATAAACATCCACAGGAGACCTCGGTCAGACAATGAAATCCATTGTTTCAAAATAATATGCAGTATGATTTATTTGTGTGCTGTTCCAGCTAGAGCATCTCCACATAGAAAAGCTTCATCTCAGACACACTCG
>JARQWZ010001770.1:292500-297691 GCA_033150135.1 Gobio occitaniae
TGAATGTATTTTCTCAGGATCCATCTCTGCTTTGTGTCTCTGACACTCAATTCGTAATTTGATTTTAGAGTTCGATAGAATTGTATTTAGGACCCGAGCACTGATGGTGTGAGGATTGGAATCGCTCGGCCTACTCTTCCTCTTCCCCGTAATTAAACACATTTTTGAGGGCCTAAAGATGCTGGAAAACTCTTGAAACTGTGCACACGTGTCAGATGTGGTGAAAATGTACGTCTGATATGGGTTTCAGAATTAGACGGGGCAAAAATTAGGCGTGGCACTTGCGCGAAATGCTTGATTCGGGTCCAGTGTGAACGCAGCATTAGAATGAGTTTGCAGAAATCAGTGTGTATGGCTTCTGTTGGATGTCTGTTCCGTCCATTGGACCTCAAACCTCACTTTCATACAGCTAAAGTAATTCAATATTTTGTATAGAGTATTCACTGCCAAACTGAAACTCCTGATGATCAGGCGGAGATGTGCTCCTGACTTCTGGGCTTCTGATCTCATGCCTTCTCTCCTCTTGTGCAGTGTTGGGGGAAACGCATTACAAGTAACTTGAGTTACATAATAATATAACTTTTTCCAAGTAACTAGTAAAGTAACGCATTACTTTTCAAATTTACAACAAAATATCTGAGTTACTTTTTCACATGAATTTGACTGACAGCTCTCCTGCCCCCATGTTGAGAGTCAGTGCAGAGGTGTGTGTGTGTGTGTGTGTGTGTGTGTGTGAACATGATGGTTATTGTAGTTCCAGACTAAATGTGAGCATTTATTTATCTCACTTGCACAATAAAGATTCAGTTCTCCTCAAAATGAATAAAATCAGTCAAATGCAAAATCTGAATACTTTGCAAACCTCCAATAATTAAATGTTAAAGCTACACTGTGTAACTTTTTTAGTTTATTCTTAGCTAAAAACACTTAGTTCTTTCAAATATATGTGCTCATTAATGTATATTTACTTCTTTCAAGTAATAAAGTATTCTCGTAAGTTTATAATATGCCATTGTAAATACATACGGGTGAGGGTTCGAATGCGGGTCGCCATGTTGCTCCTCCATCTTGAAAGTACATTAGCCAAAGAGGGACATACCCGTGAATTCAAGCTTTGCCTTTGGCGTTTTAACACTCGATGGCACCGTGTCCAATGTGGACGAGGTCGAACTGGAAGCCATATTAATCTTGGACTAAATCGGCCACCGTAGGAGTTAAAACGAGAGGAACAGAAACTAATATTCACTGGATGGTCATATACAAGTTCACCACTAGATGGGGGAAAATATCACACAGTGGAGCTTTTTACTAGAAAATTACTAGATTTTTAGTTTTTATTGGTAAAACTTTTTTCTCCTGCCTCCTATTCCTCCATTATCCAGAGCTACTGTTCATGAGGGAATCTGCATTTTATCTCATTATTTACATTTTGGTATGAAGAGGTCTTTACAAAAATATAACTTTTTTGTTATAAAAAAAAAAAAACAAGCCCAGCCCAGGTGAGAAAAAGTAACGCAAAAGTAACGTAAAAGTAACGTAACGCATTACTTTTCTTAAAAAGTAACTCAGTAACTCAATTAGTTACTTTTTAAGTGAGTAACGCAATATTGTAAGCAGAGCTAGACATTAAGCTTGTTCACATGCTTGTCCTTCGGACAAGTAAATCTGTCATCCACTTTTCCGGAAAAAAAATGATTTTTTTTTTTTGTGTGTGTTGTAAATAAAATCTATTCTGAAGCAATATTCTCACCAGTGTTCAATCAGCTTTGACATATGCATATTTGTGATATTTTTACCTTTTATAAAGGGCATTTTCCCCTAATCTTATTAAATATAGGCTATGATTCAGATTTCCTTTTATATTCTTAAATTGGATCAATAAATTAAATTAGAAGACGACACTGGCTGTTACCAGTCAAATTAAATAATTTACACTGAAAAATTACAACTGCATTAAATAATGTTATGAGATTGTTTTAAATATTTTTTGAATATACAAATAAGAAATGTTAGAAAAGATGAAACTAAAGCACCAGTAGGTGGCGCTGTGACCGTCTGAATGAGTGAAACATTGAGTCAATTAGTTCAAACGCTGATTCATTCAAGAATGAGGGAGTCGTTTACGAATAGTTCATTGAATCTTTGATTCTATCGATTCATTCAAACGCTGAATCTTTCACTAACACACACACTGATGCTGTGACACACGTTCTGCTTTGATCTTTTGGAACTATTTTCGCTGCTGAAATAGAACAAAAACACACATCAAAATGTAAGTGACGTAATGTTAATAATTGTTTATGGAACTGTCATATGAAATCAGTGTCATTTTCAGTCGTGATGTTATTCAGGAAAACTGCACTCTTGGGAATGTGACGTTGCAACTGTATCATAAATATAAATAAACTCCACATTTCTACATTTTTACGGCAGTGTGTAACTGAGTTTCTCTGTGTGAGCGGTGCACATATGTTTTGATTTCTCCAGTGCAACGTTAGTTACCGTCAGTTCATTATACATTATTATCATTCACTGTCAATCGCCACTTACAGTAATGAATGCAGAATCATTGCATTTGGGCGATTCCCTAGTTATTTTTGTTAATGACGTTTTATCAGGATACTTGTCCGTTGGGCAAGTAAAATTCTCTTTCACTTGCCCCTTCAAAAAATCCACTTGTCCCGGACAAGCGTTAAAGGGTTAGTTCACCCAAAAATGTAAATTCTGTCATTAATTCCTCACCCTCATGTGATTGGACACCCGTCAGACCTCCGTTCATCTTCAGACACAAATGAAGATATTTTAGTGTAAATCTGATGCTCTGAAAGGCCTCCATTGGCTCAATGCACTTTACACTCTCAAGACCCTTAAAAGACACTAAAGACGTCGTTACAAAGTCCATCTCACTACAGTGGGTCTAAAATAACTTTATGAAGCGGCGAGAATAGTTTTTGTGCGCAAAAAAACCCTAAATAACGACTTATATAGTGATGACGATTTCAAAACAAGGCATCATGAAGCTTCGAAGCGTTATGAATCAGTGAGTCGATTCAGCGGTTCAGAGCGTTATGAATCAGTGAGTCGAATCATGATTCGGATCGCGTGTCAAACTGCTGAAATTTGGCGATTCAAACTGCTCATTCGACTCACTGATTCATAACGCTTCGAAGCTTCATGAGGCCATGTTTTGAAATCGTCATCACTATGTAAGTCGTTATTTAGGGTTTTTTTGCGCACAAAAACTATTCTCGCCGATTTATAAAGTTATTGTAGAACCACTGTAGTGAGATGGACTTTGTAACTTTAGTCTTTAGTGTCTTTTAAGGGTCTTGAGAGTGTAAAGTTGAGCCAATGGAGGCCTTTCAGAGCATCAGATTTACACTAAAATATCTTCATTTGTGTCTGAAGATGAACGGAGGTCTGACGGGTGTCCAACCACATGAGGCTCAGTAATTAATGACAGAATTTCATTTTTGGGTGAACTAACCCTTTAATGTCGAGCCCTGATAATGCATTACTTTTCAAAGTAACTTTCCCCAACACTGCTCTCGTGTTTGTCTGTCTCACCTCTGTTAGTCGTGTCTCTGTGTGTCTGTCGCCGTCTCTTCCTCTGGCAGAGTAAAGGCCATAAAGCTAATGTAGTGTGCGGCGTCTCTCTCCCGCTGTGATGTATAAGCCCATCCATCCTGAGCTTTATGGAGCAGCCGGGCGACTCTGACCCGCTGTGGGTGGGCCACAAACCGGTTTCACCACGGAGAAAAATCACATGCACAGAACAGGACAGAAAATGATGTTCTGAAGTCGCTTTACTCATTTTCTTCTTCCAGAAGGAAACCTGCTGCAATCTAAAAATATCCCTCACACCCTCCTGCTGCATTTAACCTGACAGCAGCCTTCACACACACACCACATGCGCCGCTGCTGCCACTGCGTGTGTGTGTGTGTGTGTGTGTGTGTGTGAGACGGGTCGGCCTCTCCACGCTCCACAGGACATGACAGCCAATTTGAAAGAGCTCACACACACACACACACACACCACGGTAAAGAGAGAGAGCGTCCTGTGAGCAGGTAAATGTAAATGTCACTGTTCTCCGATCTTCTCGCCTTGTGTCAAGTGTCCATCTTGTTCATCTCTTCTCTTCTCTTGTGCCTTTTCTTCTCCTCTCAAATCTCGTGTCATCTCCCTCATTTCTTCTTGTCACATCTGTGCTGTAGGAGTGTGGAAATAAAATGTAGCATGTGTGGTAACAGGAGGAGTGGAGAAACAGACGAGTGTGTGGAGGTGAGACAGCAGCACCTGTGGAGTAATAGAGAGACAGACGAGCATGTGGAGGTGAGACAGGTGCGCTGGTGGAGTAATAGAGAGACAGACGAGCGTGTGGAGGTGAGACAGCAGCACCAGTGGAGTAATAGAGAGACCGACGAGTGTGTGGAGGTGAGACAGCAGCACCTGTGGAGTAATAGAGAGACAGACGAGCATGTGGAGGTGAGACAGGTGCGCTGGTGGAGTAATAGAGAGACAGACGAGCGTGTGGAGGTGAGACAGCAGCACCTGTGGAGTAATAGAGAGACAGATGAGCATGTGGAGGTGAGACGGGTGCGCTGGTGGAGTAATAGAGAGACAAACGAGCGTGTGGAGGTGAGAGAGGTGCACTGTGGAGTAATAGAGAGACAGACGAGCGTGTGGAGGTGAGACAGGTGCGCTGGTGGAGTAATAGAGAGACAGACGAGCGTGTGGAGGTGAGACAGCAGCACCTGTGGAGTAATAGAGAGACAGACGAGCGTGTGGAGGTGAGACAGGTGCACTGGTGGAGTAATAGAGAGACAGACGAGCGTGTGGAGGTGAGACAGGTGCACTGGTGGAGTAATAGAGAGACAGATGAGCGTGTGGAGGTGAGACAGGTGCACTGGTGGAGTAATAGAGAGACAGATGAGCGTGTGGAGGTGAGACAGCAGCACCTGTGGAGTAATTGAGAGACAGACAAGCGTGTGGAGGTGAGACAGGTGCACTGGTGCAGTAATAGAGAGACAGATGAGCGTGTGGAGGTGAGACAGATGCACTGGTGGAGTAATAGAGAGACAGATGAGCGTGTGGAGGTGAGACAGATGCACTGGTGGAGTAATAGAGAGAAAGAGGAGCGTGTGGAGGTGAGACAGGTGCGCTGGTGGAGTAATAAAGAGACAGACGAGC